>JASDQU010104242.1:179457-220023 GCA_032191745.1 Picea mariana | reverse complement strand
TCACTCTTTTGAAATCCATAATGACATTTGTATGGCCTAATATTTGGCAAAATACTCCCTAGCATGAGGGGGCTAACATGATCATGTCTTTTTATGGGAGATAATCCATTGGGTCATTTCTCAAGTACCTTTGCATGTCCCATAACTCCTTGGATGTTTGGTGAAGTTGGTGAATTAGGTGCTTGGACATCTAAATAAAATAATAGCGTAGTTACATCTGAATTTCCATTTTTCAATAGTTTTGTCATTCTATTTGAGAAAATCACCTTGGATGGTATAATTTCTTCTACTCCTAGATCTTGAGATGGTTCTAGCTCGTGTTCCTCCACTTCTTCTCTACAAAGTATGTAAAATAACCTTTTCTCTCCACATTTGTGCCCTTTATTGTATTTATTATTGTAGTTTTAACATAACCCTTTAGCCCTTTTCCCCTCTAGCTATTGATAAGTCAAATAACCTTTTATCTCCACATTTGTGCCCTTTATTGTATTTATTATTGTAGTTTTAACATAAGCCTTTAGCCCTTTTCCCTTCTGGCCATTGAGAAGTCATGTTTATGGGTTGGAGATGAGAAGCTTGAGTATTTTGTTGATCTTGGGGTGTGTGGTTGACCACACTTTTAAAGTATAAATACTTCTCTTCTCTCTCCTAAATGCTTCTTCAATGGATGGTGGACTTGATAGTCTTACCTCATGTTAGGTATAGTCTTTTAGTCCTCCTATGAAATGGCCTAATAAATTGTTTTATGAGAGAACCTCTACACTTGAACTCAATCGTTGGAATTGGTGAATGTACTCAACTACTAATAATGTTTGAGAGAGCTTCACTAGTTGACTAAAGAAGGTTTTGTTTTTGTTGCTGCTATAGTGCTCTAGTGTTTCAATAAACTATGTCCTTGTAACCATGTTTTTGTTCCTACACCACCATTGATACCACAAATATTGGTCTCATTCTAAATAAAGAGAGACCACCTTTACCTTTTGTATGAAGGGAACTTACCGTGATTCCAAGAATTGCTCCATTTGATTAATTTGTGATATCATGTCCTTCCCATTAAACCTATGCATCTATTTTTTTTCTCATTAAAACATATAATAATTGCGTTAAAAGAAATTTTTAGTCGCGGAATGTACAATGAGTTAATACAATTCAAACAAGAGAGTCTGATCTAAAAGATTCAAAACTGCCAAATTAGGACCACTTATGGTATACTTGCTGCCCCCTAGAAGTTTATTTTGAACTAGTGCTCATGCACCTAAGGATTGTCATTTTTATTCTACTTGATTGAAAATTGTGTTTTTCCACTGGAAAAAAAGATTCAAAACTGCCAAACATTGTAAAAAGTATACATATAATTTGCATTGTTCTTACATTTTCCTCCACAAAAATAAAGAACCTACAACTATATATTCTTAATTTATTTCCCTAGCAAAAGTATTGTTTGGAAATACATAAAAACCTAGACTTATTAATGGAAATCATTCCTATTGTGGGCTTCTTGCTTGACATATACTTTATATTTGAAATATGCCTCTTCATAGAGCATTTCCCCTTGAGTATGTTGGATTGTATCTTCTTCCTCGACCACTACCCTGAAAGACCCAACAATAATCTTTGGAGGAGAAATCATAGAGTATGAGATCCTCGTTAGTTATATGATAAAATGAGATTGCATGTTATGGACTATTGTAAGCCTCTTAATTTGTTTGATTTGGATGACCACCTTGGCCTCCAATTCTACATTTTATGACAAGCTAAGCCTCTAACTAAGATGTCACTCTATTGCTAAGATGTGAGTCCACTACCTATAGGTCCTCATATTGATGCACAAACCTCCTTAGAACCCTGTGAATGTCTACAATTTCACATGGAGTGCATCCACTTGTGTGATGATGACCATCCATAATGAAATATGATGAATTCCCCACTACAAAGACAGAGTAAGAACCAATAGGAGGTAGCCCCAAATACCATCGGTAGACACAGCCAAAAACCACATCACCACTGCAATTCCCCAAATCACAATGCTCTAGAGGACCACAGAACAAAACAAACCAGAGAAGAACTAAATTATCAGCCAAATGACAGGGACTGCAACCTCTATGACAAGAAAAAAATCACCCAAAATGACACTGTGAAACAAGATCAACACCCTTAGTGATAAGAATTAACAATTTCCACTAGATAGGATAAGTCTCATCAAGGCTCGTTAAGACAAAAAAACCAGTCTCAACGAACTTGGGAAGCAAATCAGACATAAAGCTAAAACAACATCCAAACCAAAAAAAAAAGTATCCCACCTTTGCTCCAAGAAGCCATCCCATCACCCATAATTGTGCTACCTTGTCCAAAATTGAAGGTATGTATTCGAGGAATGGGAGAAATAATGTTATGCTTCATGTGAATTAAAGAGCCTTGATACTTGTCCGGTGATTTAGGTTGCATGACATTCATAAGTTTAGGATGGATCAAATTCATGGGAGATTGTCTCTAAAGGTGCCTCCCCCACCTTTTTACTTAGCCAACCTTGGTTCAAAAGCATTCCATTGCTTTCCAAAAAGTTTGCTTGGTTGTTGAGAAACTAAAGGAAGTGGAAAATCTCAATGGAATTAAAAAAGTTGACTATTCCTTGAATTATGCCCTCGAGGTGTAAAACAGTAGGTGAGGGAGTGTATTATTAAGGAACTTTGTTATGTGAAGTCACCAGTTCGAAACCTCGACTTACCTTATGTGCTACGTGTGGGGTTGCTTTAGCATGCCTGGAGGTTATAGTGGTAGCGATGGAAATTGACCTTGTGTCACGCAAGTACGAGCCCGACTAGTTGTCAATTTCGCCAGATAAAAAATAAAAATAAAAACTATTCCTTGAATTCTCAAAATCAACCTTGAGAGGCTTGACATGTATGAGGAGGTGGAGTCTCCCATTTGATGAATGATAATCAAGAAGTCTCCAATAACAATAGTTTTTTGAATCTTCATTGCTTTTAGAATTTTTAGTCCTCGAAAAAGAGCTATATCTTATGCTTGGTTGTTGTAGGATATCCCTCGGCCCCAAACATAAGTCAATTTAATTTGTTCTTCGTGTTGTAAACAACCTATGCCCCCCTTGAACCTGCCACCCCAATTGAACCCACACATCTTAACCTTAGGTACAAACTAATTTCTTGACCCCATAGTTTTGTTTGTTCTCCTCTATTCTCACTATGGGAAGACCCAACCTTGTTCAGTTCCCATCCAGATAGACTACTCTCGAGAGATTCTGATGTGTTGAGTGCAACCTAGTTAGGTTGAAGTTAGTTGCTTGAGCATGTATAATATTTGTTTTAGTGCACTGTTATTTTTTGTATCAATTCATCCACTCTCTCCAACTTAATTTTGATTACTTGATTCCAGTTTTTCCATTTGCGTCCCCATTTTACTTGTTTGGTTTTGAATATAGTCTTGCACTTGGTCTTGTTGTTGTTTTATCTCTGCCCATTTAGTTGACAAGTTCTTCTCCACATCCCAAACTTGGTCTTCCAAATTAGTTTAATTTCCTATTCAGTCCATGTTTCTTCTGAATGTGCTTCTTTAGACATGGTTTTTCCTAGAGTTGTTATTGGTTTCCCTTCGATTGTTTGGGAGGCATTGGTTCCCTTTGCCACCAAAAGAAAAATGAAAACAATGGTTTCTTTCGAAAAACAACCCAGAAATGGAAACATGATGGAAAACATTGTTTTATACGGCCGCTCCTATTTTTTAAGGTCTAAAATGGTTTCTTAAAAAACAAATGTTGTTTCTTAGGGACATTTTTGAATTTTTGACCACTAGTTCCAGTAACAGAGTTTTTTGGTTGCCCAGGTTATTGCGATTGATTTGCTTGGGAGCAAACTTTTGTTTTTGGTAATAGATATTTTTGGTTTCCCAGGTCATTGTGATTGATTCACTCAAGAGAAAGCTTCCCTTTCATTCATGGCATTTTAGGACATTCTTTGAACCATAGGACATTGACAACCACATATTTAGCTTAGGGAAAGATCCATTAGATCATGCAGTTGGATACCCATTGGATTATTCATTCTACCATATCTAGTCAAACGAAGTATGTGCAATGAATTTATATAGAGGTCAGATGATGTCAAGTCAAATGAAGGATGGGAAGCAAATGCTCTATAGTGCGGATGCTTTACAATCGTATGGTATTATTTTATTTTATTTTTTTATTAAGAGAATAATAGAATTGGTAGACTCACCTACTGTCACTAAGGAGACCCAATGTCAAATCAAAGGGACTGCCCCTATAAATCTAGGCCCAACACAAGTTCCAATAGACCACGCTAAGCAGATAAGATGAGTTTCGAACCTGGGCGAGACCCCTATAATGAAAAATAAAATCTTTTGAAATAAAACATTTGTCGTTCGGCCTAGCTTAATAAACTCCCTATGATATTATTATCATCATGTCCATTTTAATTAAGCACATTTTTATTTTAAATTTTTCAAAGGACATGTTTATTACGATTTCTTGGTATCCTTTCTTTTAATTCCCTGATATGTCCTAAAATAATCTTATAATGTTAGTATTGGTACTCTTCCAAAAGGTGGGTTTGAAATGGATAAGCTTGAGAGACATGATCCATTTATCAACTCAAACATTATCTTTGGGGTGTGTGCTCTACATTGCATGCTACCACTAGGTAATTAAGAGGATTAGAGCTATTGATTGATGTTGGTCAAAGTCACCAAAACTTTATAGTCCATTTCTACATCCAATATATCTAGCCTTTATTACTAAAGGTATTAAGATAGTTTATGTTATCTTCCTTTTCTTATTCACCTTTAGTGTTGTTGTTTTTGTCTCTCATTTATTATATGTGAAATTTCCAGATTTTGTTTCTCGTTACATTTCTCATTTTTCACTTTTGTCCACATAGTCGTTCCTTGTGGACTTGTGGTGGGTTTTCAAAAACTATTGAATGAGATGTTTCGCTTGGTCTTTATGGAATGGGCTTGTTCCTTCCATAAGGGGCTTGTTGAATATTTTCCTATAAATCTCCTTTTATAAGGCAAAGTGTAACACAATTCTCTTAGTCTTTAAATCTCTACAGCTTATAGTGTGTCCTTGCAACTGTGGTAAGTAAGGTTTCATCATAGTTGTAAACACGTCCTGCGATGCCTTTGTGACAACCCTTCAAATCCTAGTTAACAATGTGCCCTTTCCTTTGTTCATGACACACTCTACCCATCATGATTTATACTTATCATGTGACTTCTTTTAATCTCTATGCCTATGTAATGGAATATAAGTGGCCCCATAAAGGTTATAGTCTATGGACTTGCACACTATCCATGCTTGATCAAAGGAAAAAAACACAAATTCTCCTTCACCATGATCCATTGTTACTAGTATACCCAAGCAATCACATTAGTAGACTTCTCTATTCTCGAAATGTTGGCTATGCGGCCTCTGCGACATAGTTTTTGCAACAATACAAGGAATCCAATTACATAATCGTGAATCTACCCTAGAAAATGGTGGCTAGAAAAACCTTTAGAGAGGGAAAAAAATATCTACAAATCATCATGGTTGAGAACCCACTAGGGTTGAATTGTCCAAAAAAGTTCTTTGAAACCAAATCTTGATACCCATACTATTGAAAATGTTAAAAAAGACCTAGAACATAAAACAATAGCAAGAATAAGGAATGGGCCTTGTTATCACAAAATATAGCACTTGTGCAAAGCCTTCACAAGATGCCAAACTAGTGTAACATATAGATGTAATTGCCATTGTCACCTAGGCAAATACATCCCTCATTATAATGAAGGAATGAGATCCAACACAAGGGAAGCTTCCCTAGCAACCTCAAGGATTCTATAGCAAGCTAAAGGTAAGTCTACATCCCCCTTGGTTTCTTGATTAGCTAGGGTTGAGTTAAGGGAAAAGTCAGTAGTTATGCCTTCTACAGTGACAGTGCACAATGGTTGTTGACCGCACCCCATGAGGATTCTCGACCGTTGATTTGCAAGGGGAATTAATTATCCCACATGAAAGAGAAAATGTTAAATGGAATGGTTTATAAGAAAAAGGCAACCCTTATTATTTGTGTGTGAAGCACATAGAGTTGTGGAAACTTGTTGAGCCCATGTGCAATGTAAATTTTGGCTATTCGAACCTTCACGAGAAAGCATGTTCATCGGATCAGAAGGGTTATTACAGTTGGTGTGTGCGGGGGTGTTCTGGTGGTATGGTCCCCTCGCATCATATCATAACCATTCAAATGGAAGTTGTGCACGAGTAGCTGGTGGACCGATGGACCAATGCCCCGGTAGCCACATGTCATGCCAGGTGGCAGGCCACATCAGAATTACGTGCCCAAGGTGCCATATAAATCTATCAAATCAAAATATCAACTTGAGAATGTAGTGTTAAAGGTTTCTGAAGGCCCGGTGGGCCAATTCCTGGAACATCGGATATCGGGAGAATGTTAAGAAGTGGGCGAGAGAGAAAGAGCCGAGGGTCCCGGTGATTGGTAGGTCAATGCCCTGGTGGCCCAATATGCCTGGTAGATTGAATCAAGATCAAATGTAAGTTCAACGAGGAGGTAGGAAGGTGTTTACTTGGCGTCTAGTTGTCTGGTATACCTGATGATCCGGTGGATCAGATCAGACATGAGTTAGTTTGGTTGGAGGTGTGTGCGAGGTGTCTTGATGGGTTGGTTCCTAGTGGATCAGACCAGTGCTCAACTGAAGTTTGGAAAAGAGAAGGGAAGTGTTTTCCCCGATGCCCGGTGGCCCAATGAATGAGAACCAAAATTAGTGCCATAAGAGAAAATAAAAAAATGAATTATTATAAAATTTTAATGTTTTTGAAGGTCACAAACTTGCAGGGCATTTTTGAAGGCCTAAATAACATTTTTAGAAAATCAAATTGTACAAATTTGTATGTCCTTCCAAGATATAGAGTTTCTGCTTCTAAAATGATAGATCCAGAAGAGAGCTTTCCAACAAGCTAAATTGTTCACCAAACAGAGCTTATATCAGGGAGTTACATGTCAAACAATCAAGGGAAAAATTCAATATTAGATTTATTTTATAGGGCATAACTCCTAGCTCAGGAGTCAGTTTGAGGCCCATGAGCAGACTATGGAAATCTCATGGGTTATAGAAGTTATCCATAGAGCCAAATTTGAGTTCTAGGTACCTAATAATGTGTTGGGAAAGAAAGAGTACCGATATAACATGCATCGATATAAAAAGGAAAATGGTTAAAACTTATGAAGACCATACTTTCTGCTCGAGACTCGGAATTGGGAAAATGAATAGTCGATGGAAAGGTCTCAAGGAGGAGAATTCGTCCATTGGCTTAGGAAATCAACTTGAGAAATAAATTTTTCATTCAAATCAAAATAAGATGATTGGTGGCATTAAAAGGCAGAAAATATTATGCATTATTTTCCAAAATTGTGTATATATTTTTTTCTGAAAGAAATTTATTTGCATGCACATTTATTGCAGAAATTAGAGGTTCAGAAAGACAATTTGGTTCATGTATGAGAACTACAGCCATGGAAGATTCCAAAGGGTCCTACATTCATGAAGATGAATTCATAGGTATGCATGTCAACATGGGGAACGCTGAGACAAAGTCTAATGGAAGAAGAGACATGTAGGAGCCTATAACTATGATCACCCTGTAGAGAGAAGTGCAGAGTTGTAGGTTTGATAATGAGAAGATTATGAAGGCTTGGGAAGAGATACTTCAGAGCTTGAACATGCTGCACAAGCAAGCCAATAAGGACTCTAATGCAAATCAAGAAGCTAATGCTAGACAAATGACAACATCCAAATCCCATAGCAGAAGGAATTATCATGGGAATGACATGCAGTCAAGGAACACGAGAAGGCCCCATCATTCTCCAGGGAAATCCACTAGGAGAGCTCATGCAAGTTCAAGGCCAAGGAGCAACCCAATGTGTCTCTTGTCAGAAGACATAGAAGAAGGCCTGAGAGAGACATATTGTAAGGTGAAATCAGGAATATCAAGCCACCAACATTCAATGGAAAGAATATGAAAGGAGAAGAGGCCGAGGCCTGGCTATCGGAAATGAAGAAATATTTCCAGTTGTGCGATTACCCCTCTAGGGTAGAGACAATAATTGAAACCTACCACTTGCAAGGAAAGGCAACCATATGGGGGGATTAGCTCAAACAAGCCATACATCTTGATGAAAAGAGAGTCTCATGGAGGCATTTCAAAGGATATTTCCAAAATAAATATTTTTCTGAGCATTACTATGAAAAGAAGATGAAAGAGTTCTTTGAACTCAAGCGGGGTAGCATGACAATGGATGAGTATGAGAAAAATTTCTTTGAGTTGTTGAAGTATGTGGAGTTCATAAAAGATGAGAAAGTCAAAATCCAAAGGTTTCTCAATGGGTTACCCTCCTTCTACAGTGACAAGATACAATATTTCGTTGGTGCTTTCATAGGTAGTCATATTTAATTTGTTTGGAAACCATGTGTTATTGTTTTAACTTCAACATTTTGAGCTAAGTAGCGCAACCCATCTTCAAGAGGAGATACCGAAAAGTTCTCACTTAGATATCTAACCCTAAATCATTGATTATTAATGTTATTTTCACCCTAAAAGGCAATCATTGTGTTGAATCTATTAGGGTGAGACATTTATTAATTAATTAATGGCATTTTTAATCCGGTTGATAATGGGTGCCCAAAATTTACTTAATTTCTAGCCATCATTACGATTGATATTATTCAGATGTTTTTCGATTTTTATAGCTTCTCTGGCCCATCTTTTTAGGGTGAAAATAACATTCTTAATTAATGATTTAGGGTTAGATATCTAAGTGAGAAATTTTAGGTATCTCCTCCTGAAAATGGGATGCGCTACTGAGCCCGAAACATCGAAGTTAAAAACAATAACATAAGGTTTCCAAACAAATTAAATATACAATATGATAACCCCAAGACTTTGGAGGAGACCATAGGAGAAAAACATTTTTACGAGTAGAGCAGAGGGAGGCCAATCTTCCAAAAGACTTGGAATGACAAGATGAAGGGTAATGATATGAAAATGGAATGAATATGTTTCCAATAGATCTTTAAAATGAAGAAGACTTATCTCTTTAAATTGCAAGTGTAAAATGGCATGTGTTTGGGTAATTGGATCAAGTTACAAACACATAAATTCAATGAGTTTTACGTAAGCATGAACAACATATCAAACAGATAAAAACCATCAATAATGAACACATAACACTTCAAATGATAAAGGAATTCACCCCTCTCTTGGGCTACATCTCATGGTCCAGCTTCCCTTGGATCATTTTCATTATGCTTAAAAAAGTGCTCTTACAGTGCTCATAATACAAAATAGATGGCTCTAATGGCTTCAAAACGTCCAGAAACCCCTAATTGGGCTTTTTCGGCACCTGGTTTGGCCAAAAAATGAAGAAGTTGCACCTTCTGGAAGTTTCCCCCCTTCAAGCTTGTTGTACCTGCTCGCCAAAATGCACCCATTGATAGACTAACTTGGCCTCTATGTGTTTTCTTCTCCAAAACCCAACACACGCAATGGTTCCTCAAATCAAGCGGAAATGTAGGATCATTAGTGCATTGGCCCCCAAACTCTGGTAGAGAACTTGGTCGTATGGCCCCATGTGGCCAACAACCTACCATTTTGGCGCGCCCATCGACTAGCTCCCTCCGCAAAGGTGTTTGGTCATGTGGTAAGTGATAGAACTTTGGGCTATACCCAAAACGGGGCTATGTGCTAGAGTCTCCACTCACGCCAAGTGTTATGGAAATGGGTCATATGGCAAGGTGTAGTATGAAACTGCGGGCTAACATTTTTCAACGGGCCGCACAAGGTATTAATGAGTGGACGTATGGTAAGGGCGTATGCGAATGTGCCGGGGGTTGGGGCCTAGCCCCAACCCTTTACTCCACCAAACAAACATTAAAACAAGTTTAAATATTTAATTCAAACTATAGATGTTAAGACACATCGTGGTCGGGCTGGTAGACCGGCCCTGCCAAGTCACTCCCCCACACCCGAAGGTCGTGGGTTCGACTCCTGTGGAGTCATAAAATTTTGCCACTACAAACCAACGGAGGGGTGCCACGTGGCACCATTACATTCCCCCTCAAGTTGATACGTGTCACAACCGGATACGTCCACCTGTCTACCAACACCTACCCAGTTAGCATGCCAACTCCTCTGCCACATCATTGTACGACCATACGACATGTACGGTCATCTGCCACATCAACACTCTACGGACTGCACAGTCAGCAAAATTTTGCATGTTTGGAAAAATAAACAGAACATGATATCTTGCTCATACGACATCTGTTTGAGCCCATTCAAGTTGTGTTGGGTTCGTAACGATGAGGCCTATGCACATGTCCCTTTTGAAGCTATTCTGAGCACTTTTATTTTGAGCAAAATTTGATCCCCTGGATCACACCTCCCCATTGGGAAGCTTTTGGACCTCCAAAAGACTACTTTTAGTCAATCTGTAGTTGAGGGTACAGTTCCATCACCCTTACAATCTCAATGCATCCAACCTTTCTTGGATTGGTGCCTTTGAGACCAATACGAAACTTGTCATGCTTTGTTGTGTACTTGGCTTGGCTCTTTCTCAACTGTTCTTGAATGGTTTGATGCACAAACTGAACTGGTTCAATGAACTTCTTGGCCTGGTTATAAACATGTTGAAATTAGTGTAGATGCTCATTCCAAAACTTAGGATGCTTGCTTTGCAATCTAGCCACCATATTTCCCACACCAAAATGGCCAGCAACAAGAGAAGAATGTGATTCCCTTATCTTGTTGACACTTTCACCCTTATCACCAAGTGGAAAACATAACTTGTCAAGGAATGCAATGGAGCTTGCTTTGATCTCAAACCTTTCTTCCATTTGTCTCCTTCAACAATCATATCTGTAGTCTTGTTCAATGCTTTGAAATCTTCCCACATACGCCATATACAATCTTTCTTTGGAACCAAACCAATTGGTGACCTGCATGGCAAAGTGCTTGGTTTGATGACCCCTTTGTCAAGCAACTCTTGGGCTTGTTTTCTGATTTCAACATTTTCCATGTCTGACATCCTGCACATGTCAATGTTTGAAAAAGGACCTCCTTGCTGCAATAGAATCTCTTGTTGGATACCCCTGAAACATCTCAACATTTTCGTTATCAACCTCATACAAATCAGATTGTAACTTTGTATCACATCCTTTGAGAACTTTCTCTTCATCATTGTCTTTGGGTTTAGTCATAAAAAATACAAGGTTCTTACTAGCATTGACTAGTCTCTTCATTTGTCCAACATTTGTAAGTGACAAATTCATCTTCTTTATATGTGGTCTAACAATGTACTCAACTCCATTTTTAAACAAATGATACTTGTTCTCATGACGATGGAAAATGTCTCTCCTATCCTATAAGTATGGGCTTCCAAACACAATACCAAAAATATCCAATGGAATAACATCAAGCTCTACCTCATCTATATAGTTTGCAGTGATGGAAAATCTGAGTTTACATCTTCTTTGTCACATGCAATTTGGCATTGTCACGTATCCAACCTAAAGGGTATGGTTTAGGATGAGGAGTAGTTTCCAAATCTAGTTTCTTGATAATGTCTTCAGAAATAAGGTTTTCTTGTGATCCCGTATCAAAAAGAGTATCTATCTTAGTATGTTTTGAAATTACCCTTATGTGGAAAAGCTCTATCCTTTCTTTTTCATGTTGAGTTTCATTGATGGCAGAATTTGAAGAACTAGTGCTTGCAATAGAATTCTTAGCTTGTAAACCGATGGATGTGATTTTCATTTCATCTTCCGAATCAGATCCTAAATCTTGTTGTACAGTTGAAACAATGATTGGTTTCTCTTTGTTGTTGAACTTTTTGGGTCTCTTTTCAGGATGAAGTTTCCTACAATGGTTTTCATCATGGCCATCCTTTGAACAATGTTTAGAAGAGAGTTTCTCTCTCTTTTTATTGACTGAATCATTTTTCTTTCCACTTCCTTCAAACTTCCTCTTTCCCTTGTCTCCATTAAAAGACTTATTGCTGCCCTCTTGAGGTTCATTCCTTCCTCTTGCCTCTAAATGAGTAGCCTGCACACATATTTCATCTAGATTTGAAGGGTTAAACATAAGCATTGTATGTCTAAAGTAGCTATGCAAACCTCCAATGTATTTGAGCAAAGTATCTCGTGAAGACAAATCTACACCCAAAACCAAAGCTCTTCTCCTAAATTCTTGAGTAAAACTTTGCACATATTGTCCTTTAGCTTGCCTAAAGTTTTGCCAATCCATAATATCTTTCTGCATGTATGCTAATGGATAAAATTTCCTTTCGAATTGCAACAATAAAATCATTCCAAGAGGAAAAAACTTTACCATGTTTCTTCATGTCCTCTTGAGTTTTGGCTTCCCACCAAATGAGTGATGCACTGTCCAATCTTAAAGAAGCAAGTTGAATCTTAGTTTCATCATCTGTGATCCTTTGTATCCTACAATACACTTCAATCTGACGAATCCAATTATCTAATTTCTCAGCATTTACCTCTCCATTGTACATAGGCAATTCAAACTTAATATCAGGCTTAAGCAAAAGAGTTTGTAAAGGAGTTTTACCACGTCCTTTTGGAGAATTTGGAGGTGGTTGTGAAATGGTGGAAGAGGTGGAAGATGGAGGTGAAGGAGGTGGAGAATCACCACTCCCTCCATTTCCCTTTGGAGTTTTATCACCACTGTCTCCATTGCCCTTTGGAGGGTTGGAGCTTTCACCTTGCAATCTTGCATTCCTTTCATCAAATAACACTTTCACCATTTCAGCCATATCAAAGAAATCTTTCCTGAAAGTTTCCTCTTCTGAAGAAAGGGTTCCATGACTCTCCTCATGAGCCATACTTGGTGAATATCTCCTTGAAGCTTGAGGTGATTTGATAGTTCTCCTTCTTAACAGTTGAGAACTTGGCTCTACAAGTTGACCTTCTCCTCTTGTGAGCTTCAACCTTGTAAGGATAAAAAAAACAAAAACAACTTGCAAACAATCAAGCCTTCAAAAACCAAAGCTCTGATACCAACTGATCTGAAAATGGAGTGAATATGTTTCCAATAGATCTTTAAAATGAAGAAGACTTATCTCTTTAAATTGCAAGTGTAAAATTGCATGTGTTTAAGAAGGAGAAAAGGAAAAAAGGTTTTTAGCCACCCTTTTTCAAGAACAACTCCCAAGAAAATCAACAAGGACAATCAACCCAAAATGAGCACAAGATAGTATATCCTTTAGGAAAAGGCCAAGGCAACAACCTGTATAATGTTGGGAATGTGAGGGAAATCACTTATATTGAGAATTCCCTCACAAAGTTGAAAGAATGGGGATTTTTCACAACATTCAGGAGGATGAAACAATGGAAGACATGGGAGGAAGCATGCTAATGATTTATGTAGCCTTAGACAATAAGCAAGAAAAATATCAGTCTCCCATGATTGAGGTGGAAGGTAAGATCAAAAATCATCCTATAGCAATTTTAATTGATTATGGAGCTAGCCATAATTACATAAACCCTAATGTTATTGAAAGATTTCACATGCAAAGGAGTAAGCATAAGAAATATTGGTTAGCTCAGTTAGCTAGGAGGGCTAAGAGAAAGATCAATGAGTTGGTTAAAAATTGTCCAATAGACTTGAATGTACTCAACACAAAGGTAGATGTGAAAATTATACCTTTGGGTTCATATGATTATCTAATTGGCATGGATTGGTTGGAAAAACACCATTTTGTTCTAGACTGTTACAACAAGACAATAATCTGTCTTGATGAGAAGGGACAACAAGGAAATATTCAAGAAATTCCAAGAGTTGTAGCTGTTAGAGAAATTTCAACCATGCAACTGAAAAATAATTTCAAGAAAGGATGTTAAATTTTTGCATCTCATATGGAAGAGGTGGCTAGAGATAAAGTGGCAAGTATTAAAGACTGTCTAGTCTTGAGAGATTTTGAAGATTTTTTTGAGGAAATCCGAGGACTTCCATCAAAGAGGGACATTGATTTCTCTATTGATTTGGTGCCAAGTGTTGCCCCAATTTCCAAGACACCTTACAGAATGGGCACACTAGAATTGAAAGATTTTCAGATGCAAGTTGAAGAGATTTTGAAGAAGGGGTATATACGCCCAAGTGCGTCACCTTGGGGAGACCCAGTTCTTTTTGTGAAGAAGAAAGATGGAACCTTAAGGTTATGTATTGATTTTAGGCAGCTGAACAAGGTCACTATCACAGGGTTTTCATTCGATGAACCTATGACATAACGCCTTCATTTATGGGATATTAAAGAATACCCCTAATTTCACAGTTATATGGCAAAAATAACTGTTATATGGAAAACCTTTAAATTCTAATGGAAAACCTAATTTAAAAGGTAATCTGATGGCAAAAATCAGATAGAATTTAAAGGTTTTCCATTATGGAAAGAAAATCTATGCAGACAAGAACATAATTTTCAAAGATTTTAAACTGGAAGAACATGTATTTCTTAAGCGAAGAGAAGTTCGATAAGATTGGGTTGTTTCCCAAAGTTGGTAGCAAGATATTGTGGACCTTTCGAAATATTAGAAACGATAGGGCCAATTGCATACATGTTAGCATTTCCCCGCATCCATGAGAGTGCATAATGTATTTCATGTATTGTTATTAAACAAATATGTGCCAGACCCTAACTACATAATTGATTGGATTGTGATCCAGATGGAAAACAAAGGGGATTTCTGGGTGGAACCAGTACGCATCATGGACCAGAAAGTCAAAGTGCTCCAGAACAAAGCCATAGGGTTGGGAAAGGTTCAATGGACCTGCTACGGTCCTGAAGATGTAATATGGGAGCATGAAGAAATAATGTGGGAGTGACACCTACAATTTTTTGTTAATTTTGAAGAAAATAGAAGCTGAAAATGCAAGACCCCATTTTTGGGCAACTAGTTTCCAAAACCACATCTCATAATTTCTTGATCATTAATGCTAGTAGTCTTGATAAAAGAATGGTGCAACCCAATGGAATGAAGGGAGTGAAGGGGTTGCATTCCTAGGGTCAACAAGATGAGAAGGACGAGAGATTATGGTTGGGATTGCTATTGGAGGGTAAAAAAGTTACAGACTTTTGTTTTATTTTTTTTATATTGTGATGTAAATTTGTCTATGTATTTCGACATGGTGTTGTGCATTGATGACAATGCACAATTGTAGGGGAGAGGGAATGTAGCATCTTCACTATAATCCCTAGTTTAATTAATGCATAATGTAAATACAAATGTGGCTATGGCCAAGCGATGTAATATATGGAATGTATTTTATGTTTTAATAAAAATAATTTGATGTCAACTGCTAGGAATATGGACAGAGATGGGAGTTGATTTATCCAAAAGAGAGGGGAATGTCTAGGGAGTGTTTTAGAGGGGGGGAGAGGGAAATGACCTATGAGTATTAATCCAAACACAATTTTCTGAATTTTTATTATCATTGGGGAAAACTTCTAATTTTTGTTTGAGTGTATGAGATCCCAATCATTAAACTTATGTAAGAGGGTGGGTGTGAGAGTCACATCCCATAGTTATTGGAAAAGCATGGGGAAGAAACAATCAACATTGGGCAGAGTGAGCAATCAATGGTCTTGGGAAAATGGAGGAAATTCGTATGGGATATTATAGGCAGTTTTTACACATTTAGTTGGGCAGGAACAACAAGAAAAAAACAAGGAAAAAGAGCACTAGAGCTGGAGCAAGGAGGTTGGGTGAATTTAAGAGCATGCTCGAGAATTTTAGATTGTATTTGGAGCTGGAAATTGAAGAACTAGGTGGTCAGGCCTGAAGAGTGAACTCTTGAGTGAGTTGCACTATAACAAAAAGTGTTGTTGTTGGTTGCTGGTAGTTTTCCTCGCAGTGAGTCCCTTGAGTTCCCAGCAGAGAGATTCCTAGCTACCTAAGCTAAAGAGAGCTTGAAATAAATGGGAGGTCCAATGGACTACGATCAATGAAGGGGTACATTCCTTGGGTTGGGAAGGTCAAGAGGAAGAGAGCTGGAGGTACATTCGAGATCGTTGTAGGAGAATATCAATGGGTTGTGAGGTATTTAGTTGTGTGTGGAATATGAGAGGCACCCTTATTTTATGGATTCTTATCCCCAACTTGAGGGTAACTTGTTGTTGTGACTCAGAACAACAGGTCTATGGTTGGGTTGAACGTCATTCCCGACTAGTTGGTTGCATAAATGTTTTATAAAAGATAAGTGTTTTATCCATTTTTCTGAGTTATTTAGGAGTTTAATTAATATGTATGTAAATGGTTAATTACTGTTGTGATTGAGTTATTAGTTGCATTCATGTTCATTTGGATTTTTGTAGATGCATTTATTTATACGTAGTAAAATTTGGTAAAAAATGTGAATTAAATTGTAGCTAGTAGGCTACAGTAAATGCATCAGCAGAAAATATCAATATTTTTGTGTATAATTCCTCAAGTAGTGTTCCCTGGTTGAGTTGGGGGACGTTACAATGATAATAAGGTACAAAAGTGGGGGAAATCCATCACTTTGTGATTCTCATAATGAATCCAAGTTCTTGTGCATTGACTCATGTTTGTCAAACTTTATCTCTCCTCTCAGAATCTCGTGGCTCTAACTAGTAAATGCTTTCTTCCAGATATCTATTTGGAAGGGGAAACCTGGTTCTCAAGGATCATATCCAATTGTTAGAGGTGTCTCTATCATTGCTAACTATGCGATTCATAAAATTAAAGATGACACATTGCTCTCTTTGCCAATATTATGTTGTCAAGATTATATTGTAGCATTTGAGACAACACATTTAGAGCTTGTGGATCCATAATTGACACTTGCTCAGCCAAACTAGCAAGTTTCCATTGAGGAAATTTATGTCAATATTCTAATTGTGTAACCCTTGGAAATACATTTTCATTCGGAGTTCCAAATAGTTTAAATTTTGCATGAATCTGTTCTAGGGCATGGAGAGTTTTGAAGAGAGGACGCCTCTTACACATCTCTGCAAAAATGCAACCAACAACCCATATGTCAACTAAAGAAGAATATAGTGTGTCTCCCAACAACAATTCGGGATCTCTATACAATGCAATCACCATAATTAGGGTGTAGAGCCTCTCAGGATCGAAGTAGCCTCTTCCTAGCCTGAAATCAACAATTTTCAACAAACTAGTGTTAATGTTTAGCAACAGATTTAAAGGCTTCAGGTCCCTGTGTAAGAATCAATTGTTGTGGAAATGAGTGATCCCACTGAGCAACTGAAACATAAGGTTCTTGATTATCAAGGGTTGGTTAATGACACTCCTAAATCGATCGGAGGATATGTAGTTGTTGAGATCAGACTCCATATATTAGTCAATCCATATTGAGGTTTATTTTAGTTGTCAAGGATGTAATGGTGGACATAAGTTTAATTTTTCATTCTTGAAACTGTCGATGAGAGTCCAATTGACTTAATCTCCACTAAGAAAATTAAATCGTTCCTTTCTTTTTTGGATCATCACTTTCATCGCTGGGTTATAAGCTCCCACAAGATATTTTGTGTTGCACACAAGCATTTCGTGTGAAGAGACCATTTGAACAATGTTTTTGAGGTTGTTCTTCTCTAATGATGGAGTGAGATGAAATAAACTATGGTAATGTGTGAGACCTCTTTGTGTGTGACCTAATCTCCATCAATCTCCTTGCTGGTTATGTGAATGGATCGAGGGTTCTTTATTTTGAACAAGAATTTTGGAGAAATTGTACATCCATGATGAATGTTTAAAGCATTAGAGGGGCGGTCAAACCCTAGAAGGTATTTGTGCACCCCTCTCCTATTGAAGCCGAATTGAATCAATTTGATTTGTTTTAGCAAGTTTAATATCTCTGCTGGGTCAATTTCTTCCTCATCCTTTTGAATAGTTCACCATGGTTTGATATTTTATCTTTCCAAGTTGAGTTGCATTGTCAACAGGTGCATTTTCGGTAGAAGCTGACACCCTTCATTTGTTGAGCTTCATTTGTTGAATTTGCATATGATTGTTAAAGGGTGGAGTTGCAAGAAACCATGTGAGGTATGATCCATGGCTCGAATTGATGAACTATTAGAGTTACTTAACACTCTAATGCTCTCTTATGTGGAAAATACAGTCACAAATGACATAGAAAATCTCATTGATGTTCTAACATGTTTACCATATTTGCAGGACAAAATTGGATTTCTCCAGCTTGAAACACAACTCCAACATGAAGAAATCCAACAAAATAATCTTCGACATTTTGAAATTATCCCTATTCAGAACAATCATTTTTTTGAAGAAGAATATGATGTTGATTCATACCAACAACCGGCATGGGAGAAAATCGATGAGACAACTTCACATTCAAGTAGAAATGAAGTTCATCCCTCTTTCCAAGTTAATCATCAGTCCTTGGGAAGAAATCAAACACGACAAGAATAGAACACGTCTTGGATGTAAAATGGAGGTGACCTATCACCTTCTGGATTATACCAAGTTGGTCCAATTCCAGAGTGTTGGATTGCTTCAAGAAGGTTCATATTCATTTGCTCCAGTTCAAGAGAAGATTCTAAAATGCCAACATTGTCACAGAGTTGGCTACATGGAAGATCAATGCTTTTATTTTCATCCTTGTGAGCATTGTGAACAACACAATCATCCTTCAAACAAATGTTCAAAACATAAAAAATTTGCAAGAGTGAATAACCACTATGGGTGGATCACTTCTTGGCGATGGTCATCAATAACCAAGAAGATATCTTAGTCATACTGTAGAATTCACTCTTGAGTATTGACACATATTGAAACTAAAGCATTTACATCTTCTCACCTTGTACTTGATAAGGGGGAACAATATCAACGATCGATAATCAAGCTTCAAGTTTTGAAGTCTTATCATTCAAGTAGTATCAAGCAAGCATGAGCAGTAACAAGAGAGCATGACAAGAAGACACGATTCAGTTTGTGGTCACCCAAAATCACCAGATTGGTTTGTGGTTTTCGTTAAACCTCCACTTAGTAGAAGACTTTGATCTTCTAATATACAACAATTTATGGTCATCTTTAAAGCAACATTCGATATCACTTCTAATTAGCAGAAGACAACAACTTCCAGATTCTAACTAACTTAGGAAATGTTCCGAGAATCATTGAGCCCTAGAGCCAAGTTTCATAGTTTTTGGTCATCCTTAAACCACCAAATTGGTTTGCGGTATTCCTTAAACCACCATCACCATTTAGTATAAGACATATTCTTCTGCTAGCCTCTTGGTTTGTGGTCATCCCAAAACTACCAGATTCAAAGAGCACATTCATCCATAAAAAATTGCACACTTCCAGACTTCAACTTTCCACTTTCAGATTTCAACTCTCTTCTTGGACTCACATACACCCCTTAAGATTAAGGGGGCGAATGTTGGAAACCTAATCTGCTAGGGTTATGGTATTAGTCACTTGAAGGAATGTAAAACACCGAGTGATAGTGTAACGATCATCGAGAGTCCAAGATACCTTATAATATGAATCGAAAGGTCATCTGAAATGTATTTATATGTCTATCATATCAATGAATAATACACATCTCACACTTATCTAGATTCTCGTGTCCAACACATTACATATGGCACTTTATATGAAACAATGACTAGTGTACCTCATAATGTGTTAGACCACCATCATCTGATGAACCATGCTAATTAGGTGTGATAAGTTGAGCTAGATGAGGAGGGAGGCATCTAAAGGGATGATATCTATGGAGAATACTGATCATCATCAT
Organism: Picea mariana; assembly: GCA_032191745.1. NCBI lineage: Eukaryota > Viridiplantae > Streptophyta > Pinopsida > Pinales > Pinaceae > Picea > Picea mariana. Next base: position 200,174 of record JASDQU010104242.1, on the reverse strand, counting down.
CGTCATCATCATTGGTATCACTGTCTTCATTGTGGGCCATGAGACATGATCTCCTCTAGTTACCCCTAGACGAGAGGGGGTAATATGCTCTTCAAAGGGGCTACCTTCTTTTATAACCAATAAATTATTCACTAAGATAAAGATACACTTAACGACTAAAAATGTAAAAGAAAATACAAAACACAAAATAACCATAAGAGTAAGATTAAATAAGAGTAAGCATAATGTGCTTCTTCAAGGGAGCTACCTTCTTTTCTAACCAATGAATTGTTCACCAAGATAAAAATGATCCTAGTCAATGTTCTCGATGACTATTTATATGAAACAAAGGACTATAATAACTGTAGTTCTAAACATTAGTGTTATGGTTCAATTTAAGGTATTAATTATATCCACTTTATTTATGGATAACTATCTACAACATTGCAATCAAATTGCTTTTATGCCCTTACTATTTAATCATCAATTTTTTTTATTAGGTTTAGTTATTGTTATTTTCTTTTTATTGAAACAATTAATATTTGTATTAAAAAGTTGTTGCGGTCGCACCGTACAACATATTAATACAAATAAAGGAGGGTTTTCTAGGAGCCAAACATTCAAAAAATATCCAAAATTTAAAATTAAGCCTTACATAATGAGTTGTTATGTCTTGCATAGAATTGTAACACAAATAACTCCAAGTATGTATCCTAAGGTATTGGCCTAATAACAAAATTAGCTTGCAAAACATAACTGGACTTGAGATAAAAAAAAAATTCATTCCCACTATGGGCTTCATGTTTATCTCATGTTATTGGCTTGGACTCCTCATCCATAAGTTCTATTTTCAGGCCTCGAGGGGCTTGATTGACTATTTCTTCTTCCTTTTCCAGTTCTAGAGTAAACCCAATTGACATCCTTGGATTGGTAGCCTCAAATCGAGAGCTCTTAGCAAGGCCAAGAACTGGTTGGTACAATGTGTTACAATTATCTTCAAGCTTCTCAATCTGCCTTTTTTGTTGTGTCATTATCTCTAATAATTATGCATGGCCATTGTTATGAACTTCATCCAAGCTAGAAACTATGTTTTGCAAATGGGAAATGGCTACTTGGTTATCTACTAGAAGCATCTCCTATCTCCTCATAGCTCGTCACAAGTCCAATGCTTCTCATGAAAATAAATGTTTGGGGTGGTTATGCTTCGCCATGTTCCAATTAATCTAGGCTCCAATGTGAACCACAACTAGTGCATTGGCATTCCACACAGAGTGTGCTCCAGAGATCTAGGAAAATACTTAAAGCTAGGTCTAGTCCATTGCCTCCACGTTCCTCCTTACACCAAACAAAACGATTCAAATAAATGTCAAGATTGAGACAACAGGTCCAATTCCTCCCTAAGCCCAATGATACATACCAACTAAAGACTGGCCAAGTCCTAAACCAAAGTAATCCCACCTCCATTCCTCATGTTAATAAGGAGACCAATATATAATTGCTCCTCCATCTTGACTGAAATGTGCGAGGGTACCTACATCCTCTTGGATGTTAACACATGTCTCTTCCTCTTAAATGATCTCCTCCACATGTCATGCCTTGTATTACTCATTGTGACCATGGTTTAAGGTTATTAACCACTACCTTAGGGGATTAGGAATGAGGATATCACCCCCCCTTTTGTTCCTAAAATTCCAACATTCAAATGGTTGGCTCCATTAGCCGATTAGCTTGATAATTTTAGTCTCTTAACACATGAAATAAAACTACAAAATCAAACCTCCTCACTTCCTTTTGTATTTTATGAATAAGCCTTGCCAAAATGGAGTCCTTCGGGATGGTAGAATAATGCATATACCTAGTGATAATTGAGGGATCTCCTATAGCCAAGATACTTCTTATTCTCCTTGAGTTAAGAATCTTTAGTCCTTGAAAAAGACCCAACACTTTACTTTGGTTATTGGTTGCCTTAGATAGACCCCATTCAAAGCTTATTTAATGTTTTCCTTGGGATCATATACAATATACCCCGCTCCTTCTACTCCTTTTTAAAGTTTAATTATTCTTCATAGTAGTTATTGTTTCCATAAATATATTACGACATACCTTTTTTTGTTGTCCTAAGCCACATAGTTCAACCAATTCTTTGGTTTAGTGTATCCCAAGCCACACAGTTCACCCAATCTCCTCCAAATATCCAGGAATAATTGATCTAAATAGAAGTGATGAATCACTTTCAACTATTCAATGGATTCTCTTAAAATATTATTGCATTTCTGAGTGTATTTTTTTTAAGTTTATGCGTATGCAATGGACTACATTAATGCAAAGAATTAAAAATAGCTGCAACATAAGCAAGAATCATCATCACAAATACATGGTCTTTTAAATGGTGAAAAGCTCGTATGTGCAAAAGAAACTCAAAATTCAAGAGGAGGAGAATCAATATTGGCCAAGAGCAAAGAAACCCTACGAGTGAAATGGCAAGCGAGGGAAGGCTCGCTCATTCGAACTTCAAAGACCGAGGAGCCCATGGAAGTTTTCCTGCACAGAAGCATGCGGGTTTCTAATTTTTCGGTGGTTATCGTGCAGAAAATGAGTCACCCTCATTGATCGGTTTCGGCCCTAATTGTGGGAGACTCTGCCATACATTTGTCCGAATTTCTAGACGAGTGAGTGAAATCTTCCAATTCGTGCTGCAATATTCTTTTGCTACAGAACCTCTTTTCATTTTTTCTTCTTTTCCTACACACCCTCCTCCTGCTTTATTTTCTTGCTCCTTGGTTTTTCTTATTGTTCCTTTAGATTGTAAGCGAGTCACAATTTGTGTGGCACATTATGCCATATATTCAAAAGTTTTGCAGCGCACAGAACTGAATATTTATTTCATTCGCTTTCTTTGCCATTTCCTGCAACTCATGAGCTATTTAAACGTTTTATGTTTTAGATTTTTTCAGTCATTTTTTCTGATAAATTTTGTGTTTAAAGTTCAGTTAGGAATGGTTGGAGTTGAAGATTTAAGTTGTTGAATCTGTATAATTTGAGACTTTTAAGGGTTTTTCATGGCGTTCAATCCGTTGAATCCATTTATAGATTTAAAAATATAATTTAAATAACAGAAAATTGTGATTTAACCAACAATTATATAACTCGATTATGAGAATAGTTACCGAACGTGTAGACTACACCCTTTTTGGAGAGTGTTGGAGGTTTTCCAATTTAGTACCACAATGAGCATTCAATCACTACCTTGTCTCAGGGGCCATGCAGAGGGGATATGTTCTTAAATTTGTATTCTCATGTTTTGGACGGGGGTGTGGAGTCTCTTTCTTTCAAATGTGCATATTCGATCCATGAGATTGTTATATATTTTGTGAAAGAATTAGTGATGTTATTTAGTATCAAGCGAATAAATATAACTATTAATTGGTCAGGTTGCAAGTCAGAAAAATGACTTGGCTAGCGATGGGACCACCACTACTATTTTGGCTTAGGGGATCATCAAACTAGGTCTTTTGAATGTGATGATAGAGGGAATGACTGGCAAATCCAGTTGCTTTAAAGAAAGGAATAGATAATACTTGTTATCTCAGGGATTATATCTTGGGCAAAGCCCAACCCAAGTCACAAAGGTGAGATAAGTATGGGACTACCTACCCATAGTCACCTTAGATAGACACTCCCCTCGCTTTAGTGATGATGAAATCACCATAAGGGGGGAATCCCGATGGCCCTAGGGGGATTGAGATGGAAAGTGAGATAATGATGAGTGAGTCCCCTATAGGTCAAGCTCGGAGGTGAAGAAAGGCTTGTGAAAGAGTCTTGTTGATGGAGAAATGATTGCCAAGTGTTGTGTACCTGCAAGACAATGTTAGACCACCAAAACAAGACGATGTATTGCAATATAAGCCTCAAAACATAAGAGGAATCAACAAGATAAGCTTGTTGTCCCAAAATTGCACCATATATAAGATTTATATCAGAATTTGTAAGTTATAACAACTGCACAATTTACCATCAAAGTCATCAAATGATTATTGGATAATTAAGCCCAAAACATTTAGATAATATTCCAATACTTAAACTCAACTTTTGATGGCAAAATAGGGCTACAAAAAGATGTTATCGACAGTGTATTAGGGAATCCTTGTGGCTGTATCAAACAAGTGCTACAACAACAAATTCTAGCCACTAAAATCAACAAACAATCCACCCAAAAGATAGCCAATGACAAGTAGTTTAATATTGGCAGCGTGTAAGCACATTTTAGTGGTAGAAAGGTGAGCAATAGATGAAGTAAGAGGTCATTTTGCTGTAGCCCTAATGGCTGTAGCTTTAGTTTATAACAAAAGTAAGAATTACCAGGCTAAAAAAGATGCCCTTAGGGCATAAAAATGCTTATAAACTAAGTCACCTGACATGTCCAAACCCCCTCTCGTGTCGTGAATCCTACGTGTCGGACACCAAACGATAGGACACGTGTCAGATACTCATTTAGAATGTGTCATGTTCACAGGACACGCGTATCTTGAAAATAGGACACGTGTCCTACTCAAAAAAGGACCCTCGCTCATGTTTTCTCATGCAAGTTGCAGCTGCGAGGTGTTTCAGTGTGCAACTTAGGGTTATTTTTCCTTACTAATTCTATTTAAAGAGGTCCCCACCCCCTCACTTTTACCTGCCCTAGTAAGTAAAAGTGACATTCTCCTTTATCTTTCATTTTCATCCTTTTACTTAAATTTTTAACATTACTATTAATTGTTTCAGGATGTTTGAGAGTGGTTCCAAACTCATTGGACTTCATATGGAGAAAGTAGAATTTTAGGTCCCATTCAAAATTCAGCAGACTTAACGGTTTTCAGGATTTCAAGATTGGTAGGATTGCAATGTTTCCACTGGATTCTATCATGTAAGAATGTATGAAACTGGCATTTAATCAAGGGCACCATAGCCTTTATGTACCTCGATGTTGGTGGCATTGATTGTTGAACTCTTCTTTCACAACCCCAATAAAAATGTACCCTTCACTCAAGTATAAACTCTTTTGTTGAACTCTTCTCTTTGTCATCGTGTCAAGGGACTTAGTGGTGTATCTGCACACCAACCTCTGTATTATTTGTAGGCACTAGGCAGAGAGAAGAGTGGTTGAAGGGANTTATGTTAGTAACTTAGTAACTTAGTAGTTACTAAGTTAGTACTAGTTGTATGATTGAATTTGTATCATCATCATGTAACTGTTTACAGTTTAATTATTTCATTTTTGCATGTGTAATTCATAATTTAAATCTTGATATATAAATTATATATATAGCGTGTCCTTCGTGTCCTATTTCCGGGGGTCGTCGTGCCTGTGTCGGATACTCGTATCTCTGTGTCCTCTGTGTCTCGTGTCCCCGTGTCAGGTGACTTAGCTTATAACATGTAAGATTAATTCCAACTTAAACAATCGTAATATCTCAACAATTCACGCATACCAATGCAATGATTTTGTTTCTCCAATGAAAATTAGATTAGTGTCTTATCAATTGGGTTATGGAGTCTCTTGTATAAGGGCTAGGGTTTGTTACTTCTCTAGGGGTGTAAGCCTTTTTACTCTCTAAAGCAAAAGAAACCTAGCAAGGTAAATCTAGGAGGGTGTAATCCTTTTAACTCCTCCTAGCAACCTTTGCAATAGCTTATTCAATGACAATAATGATAGATTTTGGTGGAGGGTGTATGCCCTTATACTCCTCTGAGAGTTTAGAAAAATTAACCTTGCAACCAAGAAAGAAACAACATAAAGCATAAATTCCTTACCTAGTCCAAGAGATAACAAAATAAACCTTTCATTACCAAAAACATTCCATCACAGGAGCAAGAACAAGACATCCAAGAGATAGCGCCTAGCTTATTCCTCCAATAGACAAGTAATGACATTCAAAATTTCATGAGAGAGAGAGAGAGAGAGAGAGAGAGAGAGAGAGTGAATTTCCCAAGTAGGGTGAAAATTTCAGCCAAGCAATATGTAATTCTCAAGTGTGTTATGATTATATGACAAAAGGGGCGACCTCTTTTTATAGGAGGTCACCTAAAACCCTTTTGTCCACAATTCAACATGTCAACATTAAATTAGGGAGGCTGACCTCTTCCTTTGTCCTTTTACATCTCAAAATTCATATTTGCAAAAAGAAAATCCCCTTTTAGGGGTGACGTCATGCCCTAAAGGGTGTTGTTTTGGCATAATGAGCAAGTCGTTGAGGCTTTTGAGGGAGACGTTCGGCCTCCAAAGGAAATATCTTCATGTGCAAGCGATTTCCCTCATTTAGACGTGTCATGTCAATGTAGATTTTAACCTTGTGCAAATTTTATTGCAAACATATTTTCAATAAAAGAACAGAAAAGATACAATGGCAAATAGACACATTACACAGAGATTTTTCCGCTTGAAACCCAAACTGGGAAAACCAACATATTCTATATTCATTCATGGTGATACATTGTTTACAATACAATATACATATAGGAGCCAGCGACATCCAAAACCCTAACTCAATGACCTGGATTAGTCAACAACCGTAATTCCTTAACTGGAAATAGAAAACCATCGGCAAAAACCATGTGCCAAAAAACCACCCAACAATAGACACGAAAAACAAGGCAAAAATGTGACATGTTTCTCAAGGAATTTTTTTTTCTCGGGGGCATTGCCCCCGAACCCACGCACAGGGGGTCTATCGCCCCCTTGCAACCCACGAGGGGGGGATACCCTCAAACCTCCCTGCGCACTCGGCACAACGTAGCAGACACTAGAGCTAGTCGTGCAAAGAATATAACACATACCCAAAAATCACCATCAATTTGTCCAACACCACCAAACCCTAGCCTTCAAATGATGACATCATGCTCCAAAAGAGAAGAATGTGGCCTCCAAAGGAAAACATTGGGGCTATGAAGGCTAGCGAGTCATCTCCAATGGAAAATCAAATGCCTCAAAAGGAAACGTCCCTCGTCCAAGCTGTCCCAATGGGTGGGGTATGGCATTCACTTTGTGGGCTTCATGCCCCAATGAAGACCCAAGCAAGGCTTGTTCCTCCACAAATGTCCACCAAACAAGGTCCTGCAAAGAAAAGTAAATTCTCCCTCCAAGGGTCTCAAATCATATGTATCATGCCAAGTAAAATCACATTTAATACAAGAGCCATCTAAACATGTGCATCAGATCTACCTTTTCAAATTAAACAAGTGCTCAAAGACCCTATGCAATTTGCCAAATTTAGATATTGGAGGGGTGTCATCATGTCTTATTGGGTGAACCAATTCCTCAAGTAGGGGATATTCCTAAGGAGAATCCTTTCTAGGTTATGTAGTGAATGTGAGGTGGATGGGGTTAGACTTTTAGGTATGGGGTTTCATGACATACAAGGGCTCATATTGTCTAATTTATGGGCGCCTTGCTGAGGGCTAGCCACATCCTTTTTCTCTTTTTGTTCTTGAAGCATATTTTTTCCACGCCCTTTATTATCTATTTAATTTGTAGGTATTTCCAAGTTGAAGACAATAAGGGGCACTAAAAAGGAAATGCATAGCCCACAAACACTATACCTTGTTTGGCATGATTGATTAATTAATTTTTTGATTTATGGTCCCTCAATTTCTGAGAAGCGTTTCATTGCTCTCAAAATCCTGAGGTGAACTTCTATTGCATGATGTTTTTGCTAGGACACCTCTAAGCCTAGTGGCCCCTTCTTCCCATGAAATGAGGTACATGCCCTTCTTGGGTCAATAAGCCTGAAAACCTAAAAGATGGGGACACAGAGGGGAATAAGCAACATACGGTGGCAAGTATGAGTGGGAATGGTACAATAATCCTTTAAGGAGATCCTCGGTTGCAACCCTTTCCCTGAGGGTGGCCACTTACTAGGAAACCATGACACTCACCAAGGTGAAATAAGACAAAAAGTATAATTTCCAAGTAGACATTCCATAATCAAGAGAAGCTTTAATGCAACATATTCAAATGCCTCAAGTACTAAGGTGAAACTTACCATGACAGTTGACTTGTTACATCATGGAGCAAGATCCATTGTCTTCCGGAAGCAAGTTGGTGCAGTGGATGCCATCACGACGAACAAAGAACTATGGTGGTGAGGCAGGGCTCCATTTGTGTAAAATGACACTGTCGGTCAATCCATCTCTCGGTACTCCATGTCTACAAATTGAGGGCGTTGATACATCATCTCCTTAGTTATCCTTAGGAATGGGGGATAACAAGACTATGCAAGGACTTATTGAAGAACTACAAAAGAACGTTAGGCTTGTAATAGGGTGGGATAATTGCAAGGGTACAAACAATAGTGCTTTAGAAAGTTGCTTGTAGTCCTTGTTTTGATCTTTGCATTATTTTGGATTTCTTAATAACAACAATCTACTCATGCTTGTGTAGTTATGGTCTCTATTTCATCTGGGAACAATGATTTTGTAGGAACTATGATTGTTGATGCAATAGATAAGGTTGGGTCAGATGGATTTCTCTTTGTTGAATGTTCATTTTCTTTTGAAACCACGATTGATGTTGAGGAAGGAATGGTGGTAAACTAGAAACTACACTGATTCTAATTGAAATCTTTGTTTGACAATTATATCACTTGTAATTTTGTTCATGATGCAGTTCGATAGGGGCTCCATATCTCCCCAATTTGTCACACATGCATAGAAGTTGATTGTAGAGTTTGAAAATGGTTGAATCTTGGTCACTTAAAAATTACACCCATCAAAGAGATTATCCCTCTATTAGAAAAGACCACGCAGTTAAGAGCACCTTTGATTATAATATTAGAAGAGCTTTCACATGAGGCATTAGCTACCTTGGTTGTGAATAGATTGCTTGGAGTAGTCAATGTTGCTAATGTATAAACACCAATCCTCAAGGGGAGACAAGGATATTCGATTTTTACAGGTATGATTTTAGTGTTAAAACAATTTTATATTGGTGATATAATTACTCAAACACTGTGAATTAGACTTTGTTTTGCTATTGCTAATTTTTTGAAAGTAAATTCTTTTCGGAGACACATATAGTCCTAATTTAGATAATCTAAATTTGATTAACAAGATTTTCATTACTATAATCAAAATTCCATTTTTTTTTGCTAAATTTCTTAAAAACACAACATAAATAAGTGTTGAATTTCTTCTTAGATCATTTTAACACAAAGACCAATTGACTACTTGTACTCCATGAGTCTTTGAAAATATTGATTAAATGTCCACTCTTAGATATGTGTATCATCATTCTTTTATTGCATATTATTATTATTGTGCAATTAATCATTATAAGATAAATCATTGGCATTTTGATTTTAACTGATGTTTTTTATAAATGCATGTGTTGATAATTCTATAATTTTAACAATTGTTAGAAATAATTACAAGGTATCATGGAAGAAGTTATCTAGGTTTGTATGGTTTTTTTTTTTTATCTGTAGTTGTAATTGTGCTTGGATAACGAAGGATTATTTCCCACATAAGTTTACAAGAATTATGGATATATATTTAATATTTTTAATTATATATATATATATATATATATATATATATATAGATGATATTCATGTTAGATTAGAGTGGCCACATATGCCAAACTCAAAGATAAACAACTTAGGATTGAAGATGCCAACAAATGCTACCTTTATTAAATTATGGATAAATATTTAATATTTTTAATTATATATATATATAGATGATGTTCAATATTTTTAATTATATATATATATATATAGATGATGTTCATGTTAGATTGGAGTGGCTACATATGCCAAACTCAAGGATAAACAACTTAGGATTGAAGATGCCAAAAATGCTACCTTTGTTGCTGTTCGAAGGGATTGGGCCAAGAGAACAAGCAACTTTTGTTCATTTATCTAGAACAAACCATGGACGATCCATATGAACATATCAATGTTGGACATTGTATAAAAGGTGCGTCCATTGCCTAAAATGCTTGAGTTGTTGAAAGCGACAATTATGTTTTATGCTTCATTTAAGTAAACTAAGTTTTTTTTTTTTTTTGGTCATGTAGGATGTTTAAAGCTATAAAAAGTCTTTCATATTAGATATGTAAGTGTTGTATATTAGTTTCTTAGTTATGGAGGATGTTTTTTCTTAAGTTGATTTAAGATATTTTAGTTTCGGGTGCTTATGGCTCAACAACATTAATCATAACTAATGCGGGCATGGAAAGAGATGATGCGATACTTAAGAAAATTTTGACAAGTGGTTAGGAGATGGACTATAATGCAATGACAGACACATACGCCAAACTACTATTATGGTGTCATAGGCCTTTCAAAGGTTGCAAGGTGTACAATGCAGAATGTGACTTTGTTGTAGACATAGTTTTCACAATCTAGGGGATTGTAGTTGAGAAGCCTAAAAAGTCAAAATTTACAACTCCTAGGGATAGTTGTTTAGATTTGTTATTTATAATTTTTACCTTAAAATTGAGAACCATGTCCAATTAGATAAAATTGTTCTCTGTCATCTTTTCCATTTAGATGTAATTATAAATAGGTATTCATTATTAGAATTATTAGAATTAGCTCTTGCTTGTTGTGTAGTTGTCACATGAGTTGTGACGGAGTTGTCATCTTGTGCTTAGTATTTGTTTTGTAACGATTTAATAAGTTTTGTGTTGTTGCTAAGTGGAGCATAAGAAAGCTAGGGGAGTGAAGAGTCTCATTATGAAAGTTCCAATGAAGCTTTTGTATTTAAAGACATCCTTATAGATCATTACATGGGGCACATGGGAATATAAAAATGCATCTTTGAACGAGGAGGTTTTACCACTCTAACCTGGGGTTGTTGGCACCGAAAGTTTTAGGATAGAGATTGTGCGCACACTATAGTTTTGCGTGCACCCCAATAATTGTGCAATGGATGACATGAGGCGCATGCGCCATTCTGAGTTTTTCCATGTGTGCCAGTCTGAGTTTTTCCATACACCCCAGTCTGAGTTATACTATGCGGGCCATAAATCAAGAAGATATTGCATGCGCGCCGAAATTAAGAAAATAATCTTTGAGAAATCTTCCCAAATGATTACTTCAGGTAACACGAGAGATCGTGGAGTAGTAAGAGGATGAGTTGGCAAGGAAGTTAAGACTGCCACAACTCCAAAGAAGCTATGTGGATTGCATATGGGTGACGGAAGCGTGCGGTACTGGCATTCAACAGAGCCAATGGAGTAGAATTGAAAGTGATAGAGCGCCGTAGAAAAGAAGGAAACAAAAGGGAGCAACGACAACAGAGAAGGAGTTAGTCAGTTGGTCAGTTGACTGTTTAGTTAGTGGTTGATTGTTTCTATTGGGATCGTTGTTGCTATGGTCGATGTCTTTGGGCTTGCTCTGACCTCATGTTTTGTAATGTATCTGGTTGCGAGTATGGTTTTGTAATATTTGTAGAGTATGAGAGAAAGCACATAACTCCATGTGTAATGAAATACTGTGAGAATGTATAAGAGCGCAGGGCGTTGCTCCTGTCAATCGATGAGTCTCTTGGTATATGTATGTCACTAGTTGAATGAATATAATAAAAGTTGCAATGATTCCTCTCCTATGATGTGTTGATCATGTGTTTCTATTATATGTTGTTAGTCTTTAAACATAATGAAATGGAATGAATGAATGCCAACCTGAATGGATTCCCTATGTAATTAACCCTTCATCACCAACACAAGACCATATGGTCTTTATGATTCTCATGGCGTCTTGGGTGAGACCTTCTTCAGTCTTCGATTGAGGATTGATATGCTTCTGGTTTTTGTTGGTCAACTCTGGATGAACCCTGGGCCATTAAATCCCCAGGTTTAAGAAGGACGCATGCAAGTGAGCCAACATGGGTCTCGTGTTGTGCTGCTAGTTCTTTTATTTGCTTCTTTATGGGTTGTTTTAGGCATTAGTTATTTATTGAATATTTTTACATGGTATTAGAGCTAGTACAACCCTAATATTTCTCACGAGGGAGGTTCATGGATTATGTTTACAGGTCATGCCTTTGTCCGTGGAGGTCCCTATTGAGAAGTACAACATTATAGCTTTGTGATGGCATGAGAGAGACAATGGGTGGAGGGGAAATCCCTATTTGTGTTGATTTGTGCTCGCAATGGTGCTTGAACTTCGACTTGGTGAGCAACACACAATTACAAACAAAAAAAACTTGGGCATTTGCTTGTCGGTGTTGCATTCATTTCTAATTTGTTGGTGATAGGGAAATGCTTGTATGATAATCTCAAAGTTGCATGGAATGCATATGAGCAATTGTTGAAAGGGCAGTTGCGAGTTGTTGTAGAGAACAATGCAACATGTTACATGGTGCATTGTATGTTTTATCAAGTTGGAAGGAGAGCATGAAGTGGAGGTCATGGTTATGACAATGAAATACAACTTGTGGAGAAGCATGTTGGGAGTGATTCCCACGGTGAGTGTTATTATTTTCCTTCCTGAATAGACCTTGTTTGCTAACACTTGTGATAAGTTGGTTGCATGATTGTTATATCTGAGAGGGATATCAATGTTAGTGCATATGCAATGGAGAGACACAGTTCACGATTGTCAAGTAGAAATTCATATAGATTAGTTGAAGATGGATATTGTGGAGGAAATCTTACAAGAATGCAGTTGTTTAATGGCAGAGACAAGGATTTGCAAGGATGTGTATGAAAAACTCAATAGGTAGTAGAATTGTTTTTGGATAAAACTCCGTGAGAGGTTTCGAAACATCCAACGTTTCGAGTTGACACGCCACCCATCATCAGGGACCTAAGAAACTAGTATGATTGGAAAAGAGTGTTGAGGCTTGTTTGTATAGAAGAATAATGGTCAATAATCATTACAGGAGAGAGGAAAGATATCATATAGAAATGGTAAATTAATAAATTAATAGAGGTAGCCGTTGAGATTAGGTATTCAATGAAGGATTAATAAGAGAGGAGGTCAAAGATAATGGATAGAAGTAGCCATTGAGGTTAGGTATAATAATAGGGTTGATAAAAGATAACAGATGGAAAAATTAATTAATAAAGTAGCAAATTAGCAAAATTAATAAATTAGGAGAAGTAGTTGTTGAGATTAGGTATTCAATAAATGAATAATAAAAGGGGTTTTTGATGGGATAATAAAAGAGGTGATAAAAAGGGGGGACACATGATAAGGAAATTAAGTAAAGGGGGGACACATGATAAGGAAATTAAGTAAAGGGGGGACACATGATAAGGAAATCAAGGGGGGGGCCACATAGTAAGGGGGGGACACAAATTTTCTATCACCTTCTGAATCCAAAGAGTGATGAGAATGATGATATTAAAAGGATAAAAATATAGTTACGTGAGTTGTTGTGGTAGATTAATGATAAAAGAAAGGAATTCATTAATTAAATAAGAGTGAAATTATAAAATAGAGAAAAAAGTAAAAAGAATTTGTGAACCAAAGCCAAAAGATTTCTTTAAATAAGAGAGAATTAAAATAGAATAATAATAATTCGGATAACTTGAATAGGTTAACTGGGGAAACCAATGAGACAAGCGGTATTTGTAGTGAAGAAGAGAAAATATGGAGAGAGAGGAGCTGTTGGATGCGAGGAAAAGAACCAAGGGATCAAAGAGGAAGAGGGAAAGGTTGGAGATGATAAAAAATCTAAAAGGAGGAAGCCTAATGGTCAAGGTGATGAATGGTGGGCTTCCATGATTAACTAATCTTGTAGCCATCTTCATGATTAAAGTTATTAGGATGTTTTTCGATTTCAAGGGCTTCCTTAATGAGTCGAGAGGAGTAATGAGGGGTAGAGGCTAGTATTTTGGTTTGGTCAAAGAAAATAAGGTGCTTGGATTTGAAAGAGGGTTCGACGATAATCGATTTGGGTATTCGATTATAGGTGGTATCAATTATATTCTCTTTAAGCATGGATTTAAAGGTTCTACTAGTTTGACCTATGTAAGACTTCCCATAGGAAAACACTTGGGCCAAGTCTTAGGTTGGATTTATCTTTAGCTGTTCTAAAAAGTTGTTTAATGGTTTTGTAGGGTTTGGACACAATTTTGATATTCTTCTTAGCCAAGAGTTTTGCAATATGATATATGGTGCCCTGGATGTAAGGAAGAGATAGAAGAGAATGAGGAGGGGTGGAGGTTGATTTGAGAGATAGAGTAACCATTCGATAGAAGGGATTTGGTTAAATGGCCCTTTTCCTTGGCAAGGAATTAGGGGACGAAAATGCAGATGGCGCGAGTAATCAAGGTTTTTAAGACAACATATTTTTGAGCTAGATGAAGGTGGGATCTGGCATTAAGGTATCTATCCGTGTGAGTTTTCTTCTTGTAGACTTGGTGAGTGAGGGAGCCATTAGGAAGACGAGAGACGAGAACATCTAAAAATGGGATAGAGTTGTCCTTTTGGGTTTCCATAGTGAATTGGATATAGGGGGAAAGGATATTAAGATGATTGAAGAAAGAGATTAGGCTGGCATGGTTGTGAGGCCATATGACAAATGTGTCATCTACAAATTGAAACGAACATTTGGATTTTAGATGGAAGTTTCTTAAGGCTATATCCTCAAAGTGTTCCATAAATATATTCGCCACCACTAGGGATAAGGAAGGCTCCATGGATGTACCTTTGGATTGTTCATATAAAACCCCCTTAAAGGTGAAGAAAGTAGAAGACAGGCAAATTTTGATTAGGCTAAGAGTTTCTAGGTCTACCAAGTTGGAGATCATGTTTAGGGCTTCTGTGACAAGAATTTTGGTAAATAGAGACACCATGCCAAATATGACCATGAGGTCATCATCATCAAGGTGAAGATGTTTGGTTTTATGAACGAAGTCCACAAAATCTTTAATGAAAGAGGAGGTTTTACCGACAAAGGCTTGAATCTCGTCGACAAAAAATTGAGCAAGGGAATGAGTGAGGGCTCCTATGGCGCTTAATATAGGTATGAGTATAGTATATTTTTTTGTGTATTTTGGGTTTCCCATAGATCCTTGAGGTTTGAGGGTTATGTTGAATGAGACACTTTTGTAAGCTAGGGTCCAGGAAAGAAAATTTTATGTCTTTGGTGACCATGTTGGTAGTGGTATTAATCGGGTTTTTAGGGAGAGATTTATACGTAGAGGAAGAAAGAAGGTTAATAAGTTTCTTCCTCTTTGATCCTTCGGTTCTTTTCCTCACATACAACAACTCCTCTCTCCATCTTTTCTCTTCTTCACTAAAAATTCCTCTTATCTCATTGGTTTCCCCAGTTAACCTATTCGAGTTATCCGAATTATTATTATTCTATTTTAATTCTCTCTCTTAATTAAAAAACCCTCTGGCTTTGGTTCACAAATTCTTTTTACTTTTTTCTCTATTCTATAATCTCACTCTTATTTAATTAATGAATTCCTTTGCTTTTCTCATTAATCTACAACAACAACTCACTTAACTATATTTTTATCCTTTTAATCTCATCACTCTTTGGATTATTTTTTCTCTATAACCTTCTTAATTTAATTCTCTGAATCTCAATGGCTTTTTCCATAATCCTTTTATTTATTTGATTTACCTTACTTGATTGCCTTATCATCTGGCCCCCCTTTTTATCACCTCTTTTATTATCCCATCAAAAACCCCTTTTATAATTTACCTTACTTAAGATTGCCTTATCATCTGGCCCCCCTTTTTATCACCTCTTTTATTATCCCATCAAAAACCCCTTTTATATTTTATTTATTGAAATACCTAATCTCAATGGTTGCTTCTCCTAATTTATTAATTTTACTAATTTACTACTTTATTAATTAATTTTTCCATTAGTTATATTTTATCAACCCTATTACTATACCTAACCTCAATGTATACTTCTATCCATTATCTTTCATCTCCTCTCTTATTAATCCTTCATTGAATACCTAATCTCAATGGCTACCTCTATTAATTTATTAATTTTACCATTTCTATTTGTTATCTTTCCTCTCTCCTGTAATGATTACCGACCATTATTTTTCTATATAAACAAACCTCAATACTCTTTTCCAATCATACTAGCTTCTTAGGTCCCTGATGATGGGTGGAGTGCCCACTCAAAACGTTGGATGTTTCAAAACCTCTCACATAGTTTTATCTTGATATTATGACTAACTGTGGAAACCTACATACTCAAACTCAATAGATGTTTCATGTTTTAGAAGATAACCTACATGGATTTTGTCTTGAGAAAAAGTACAAGCATGGAAAGCTAAGATGATAGATATTTCTTGTCCCTATGTAACTTCATGTTTGGAGTAAGTATAATGTGTCGATGCATGATGTAAAGGGTATATGACTATAAGACCTAGTGTGGCATGGAGAACCCTTGAACTATTAGTATTGTAGGGCGAGACTCAGTGTGGCATGCATAACCGTTGAATTCTTGGTCTTGCGAGATGTGTTTGTAAGTTTGGTGAGACATGATGGTGTCTCTATTCTTGGAGACAAAGACTAGGCATTTTGGTTAAGTTGTGTATATCTTAGAACATGTGACCTTCAATAATATTGTTCTTCATGTGCCCTAGGTGCATTGTTGCAATGTATATCACTTTGTATATCACTTCTGGGAAAGTATTCCTTCACAAATATGAGGAGATATCATGAAATGGGAACAAATACTATATTTGATCAATTAGGTTTCTGTGGTGAGAGATTTGTTTAGAGCATGTCGGAAGAACCACAGTGACGGTGCTTTTGACAAGCTCTCAAAAGCACCGTCACTGTGGTTCTTCCGACATGCTCTGAACAAACACTATATTATGAAAAATTCTTAACAAGTACTTGGAATGGAAGAATTTTAGAAATAACGTAATTGTCACATGAGTTGTCATCTTGTGCAAGTTTGGTACGTGTTTTGTAATAATTTAGTAAGCTTTTGTGTTGTTGCTAAGAGGAGCACTAGAAAAGCTTTGGGAGTGAGGAGTGTCGATGAAAAAGTTCCAATGAAGATTTTGTACTAAAACACACCCTCATATATCATTACATGGAGCACATGGGAATATAAAGATTAATCTTCGATAATGGAGGTTTTACCCAATATGAAGGTTTTTACCAGAACCCTAATATCTCATTATTGTGTTTTGAGTTCCGTTATTTGCTTCTTTAGGTACTATTAGATACTATTTTAAACATGAATTATTTATGTAAAGTGAAATGAATAATGACATATAACTTTACAGCAAATTACTAATCACTATTCAAATGCAGTTTTTAAACAAATTCAAAACAATCTCAGCAAATTACTAATCAATATTCAAATGCAGTTTTTAAACAAATTCAAAACAATTTCAACAAATTACTAATCAATATTCAAATGCAGTTTTTAAACAAATTCAAAACAATCTCAGCAAATTACTAATCAATATTCAAATGCAGTTTTTAAACAAATTCAAAACAATCTCAACTAATAGATACACACAAGTGTAAATTTTGAAGATTTAAAAAACAAAACAAAATACACTTCTTTATTTTTTAAATTATTTAAAACACCGACACTCTGCTCTCTGTCATTGTTAGATTGGTCACTTACACCTCCCTTTTCAATGCTCATACGTTGCAGAGACATGAAATTGGTAAAGGACAACATGTTCATCTGCCTTGTCTAACTATTTTATTTTTTATTAAATGCAGAACGTTTAGAAAATATTTTTGGAAAAGGGTCAAAACCCTAAAATTTTAGAGTACACCATGTTCATCCTGCGTTGCCTAACTATTTTATGTTATGTTTTGATTAAATGCATAACTATTTTATGTTATGTTTTGATTAAATGCATGACGTTTTCAAAATATCTTTGGAAAAGGGTCAAAACTTAAAAATTTTCGACTACAAGTTGAGTTGAGGTAAAGGCATTATTAACCATGCAATTAAAAATGAATATAAACCTTTTAATATTACAATTAGAATGTAAAGTCACTATTCACAATGCAATTAGAAATTAAAAAATGAATATAAAACTTTTAATATTGCAATTAGAATTAAAAAAAATGAGTATAAAACCTTTAATATTTAGAGTTTCACTTTTTAATGTTATGCCTTTTCTGTAATAAATCTTCCTTTGTCATAGAATATTCCGTTGTTTGGGAAAAAATCAAAGTGAGGTGTAAAGTTCCTCTTAAACTTTAAATGTTAGAAGTGTATGTAAATCAGGTAACTATTAGAAAGTCTGATTGATATTATAAAGTGTTCTTAAAAATATAATCGATTCCAGGTTGCATAACAATTGTGAGTACGTTTTCTTCTAACATGTTATGAGTCTGTCTTTTCTCCTTACATTATTCGTTATGTTGATTGTTTTTGTTGCCTGATGCTATTGAACTAATGAATGAATGAATACGCACTAAATTCAGTTCGATATTTATAAATTTAACATTATCTCTATTTGATATAATAATTAGAAATAACATTAGAATTGAGATTGTTTTTCATAATTGTCTATCTTATTGTGATTTAATAATTAGAAATAACATTATGGATTGTTGTGGATAGATTTGAGATTGTTTTTCATAATTTTCATATTTTATTGTAATTGTATCTTAGTTTGATGAGTTTGTGTAGATTGTTTGTGCATCTTAGTTTGATGAGTTTGTGTAGATAGTTTGTGATGTCATATTCAGTTTGTGTAGATTGTTTATTTAAAGAGATTAATTAGGATATCAATTAATATGATGATGATGGTTAATGTTTATTGAAGTTAAATTTGGTCTCTCTGACCTTAAAAAAGGTAAGGAATTACTTAGTTTGTTTTAGAATTTTATTTGTGTGCTTGAAAAGCTTTAAAATAAGTGTTTTTAGATCATTGCAGTTTTCATGAGTTAAAATGTTAGGAAGGTCAATATTGCAACAAATATTTTGAAATTGTGATATAATGTGAGTGTATAGAAGACACTCTAAGAGAACATGCTTTTCATCTTAGACCCTCTTAGTGTCACAAAGATGACAAATTCTTTCGACCCACGATGTTTTGGGAATTGTCCTAGTAAACCCAAACCATCTTTCTAAATTATTTTAGTATGAACTTTCTATTTTCCTTTTTGACAGTTTCAAAGCCCAAACATTGAATACATGTGAGGGGATTGGTGGGAAAATTCACTTCTCATAGTTATTAAAAGCACACACATGAGTACAATCAACCTTGGGAAATGTGAGAGATAACATGCATCACAAAAAAATAAATTCAATGGGGAGAGAAGACAGTTTTTATAGTTGGGTAGAAGAAGGGAAATGTGTGTGGAGTGTTGGGAGAGAGAAAACAACCATAGTGGATTTTGTGGATATCTCTTGAAACTGGTAATTGCATGAAGAAACAGGTTGTTAGACTTATGAGATAAATTTATGTGTAAGAATTTCCCAAGTGAGCAAGTGAGTTGCTGCTATGAGAATTCATGTTGCAACCGTAAATTCCTAGAGTTCCCAGTAGAAAGATTTCTTGGACAACTTATGCTAGAGCCCTAGAGGGAAGCGGGATAGCCCAAGGGACTGTGTGGCAAAGAAAGGATCTCATGCCTTGGGTTGTGCAGGTTGAGGGGAAAGAGAGTTGGTGGATTGGAATGATTGTAAGAATTAGCTTGCTATGAGGGGAAAATAGACACTCGTAGGAGACATCCTTTCTTGTGGATTCGTAGCCCCTACTCGAGGATGACTCGTTGTTAAGAAATATCTAGTAGCAAGTCTATGGTTGGTTGGAATGTCCTTCCTCTACATCTAATTCTACATCTAATTGCCTATTTGTAATAATATAAGTGGTCATACTCATAATGTTTAATTATTTTAAATGTTGAGTTTAGTGGTTGTGCATTTCACTCTAAGTTTTTTTTCTATTTATTGCCATATGCTATGTGTAGACGCCACATTTTAATATGTGTATTGCATGTGTTAGAACACGTATAATTTTGAGCTTTTGAACTTTAGATTTTGCCTCTTGGAAATTAAAATTTTTATCCAAAAAAGCAAAAAACTTAAAAAATTGCCTTTTAAATTTAAAATAAATCCAATGGTTGTTATTTATCAATAAAGGGTTTACAATATCTATCGTCAATGAGTTACCTTAATTTGAACGAACGATCTTGATGATCTCCGAAGTTTAGAAGCCGCCTGAGTTTTAAAAGAAAGTTTTTAACGGTCGCTTCGGAGCTCCGTGCTTTGGATGTTCCAACAAAGCTAAACAACAAAAACCTCGAAACTTTGAAGTCTCGAAGATAGCCACTTGTGATAATTCCTAAAGGAATTACGGAGACGTCATGGGACATGTGTCTTTTAAAGTCTTTTCTTGGGTTGACATGTGGCACTTATTATTGATATTTACGTCGGATGATTCACACGTTTTCAAGTGACACGTGGCACCTCTATTTTTTTAACACGTCATCAAGAATGATGCCATCTCTGCCACGTCACTCCAGAGATCGCCCTTCGGGAGTTTTAACAAAGACTGAATTCACAAACCCTCGAAGTATCGAAGTGCCAAAGTAATTACAAAAGTAAAAAGTGTTTTAAAGGATTAATAAAACATTTAATAACTTAATCATGATTAAGTATTAATTAAGCACTCTGTAGTTCAGACTTCGGGAGATTTCCATCCTGTCACATCCAAAATTTCCGAAAGTCGAACCGACGAAGTAGTAATGACATTTATGATTGATTAAAGTTAATAAAGATTGCGAATCACCAGGTAATAAATTCCATTAAGTTTTTAATAAATTCTCCGTCAGTAG
>JASDQU010104242.1:157978-179342 GCA_032191745.1 Picea mariana | reverse complement strand
ATAGGTAGGCTAATTCTATTTCCTTGAGGATTATGGCGCCATGAAAAGCTGCAAAGAAGCTTGATGCATCAGGTGATGATTCCAATCCAAATGCAGATGTTCTATCAGACACAACTCCGCGAGTTACGTACGCCATTAAATCTTGGAAGCAGGTTTTTGATATCTTAGAGCATGAGATTATTAATTGTCCAGACGACTCTGTATAGGAAGGCGACGATTCCTTCTCAGCCAAGCTTAAATTTGTAGCACAGTCAGAACTGCATAAGATCGTTGCACGACCCATAATTATACCCTACAATGATATGATAAGTTGGGCTTTGGAACATGTCGACATCCAAACCAGAAGCGTCATCAGCCACCAACAGTCTGCTGTCGGCTCTTTCCGACTGGAGAATCTACAAGTAATGTACAAGCTTTCACCTACCCCTAAATATACTTACATTGCAATATTTCTTCTAGATTTTGAGAGAAGAGAATGCACTCAATACGGTAGAAATGGTCATGATATAATCAAGACATGGTGGGGACATCCAGAAAAATTCAGAACAAATGCTCATTGTATGTATGCCAAAACGTCCTTAGATGCTCATGTGTTATATATAGCCATGATGCTCTGTCATCTGTTTGGGAAGAAGAACCCTACACATTTCCCAGTTGAGTGGGTAGCCATAATGAATGAAGTAGCTGAGGGTTATACCTTCAATTGGGCTAAAATGATATTTGATAATTTGGCCAAGGAAATTGCCGAGTATCAATCAACAAAATCAAAAGGGAAACCTGCTCCTTTTTACATGTCAGCATATATTATGGATGCCATTTGTTCCATGACCCCATTCCCCCTGATGAATTGGATTTGGACCCCGGACAGTTATGAGCCAATACATTTCTATCACTCCAAATTATGGGAGGAAAATGCCAAAGATTTCTTTTACGAAATCTGTCACAACGTAGTGGTACCTGTTCACATAGCTATCTATGGCCACCTGCCACCCAGGATTTCAGAAAATATTATGGGAAATTTAGGCAAACTTGCAGACTGGTTCATTGAGGAGAATTTCTCTTACATTAGAGTATTTGGTTGTTTTGTTCCTCCTCATGTCCTCCCACATTTTTTACCTGATAGGATGGTATGCAGAGAAGTGGCATACCGAATAGTAGCATGAGGTATTAACAAGGAGTTGAAAGCAACTCAGAAAAAGGTTTGGCCAACTTTTCCCATTCAAGTTGGTATGTTCACATTATTAGATTTTGGTCATTCTAAAGTTAAGGCCGCGACCATGGAAGATGTCAAATTAGTTGACATCGAATTCAAGAAGCATGATCCACATAATATAGTGGAAAATCATTTGGCTCAATTTAACATGAAGCAATACATCCATGAGAATTCTCCTTATGATGAGATGTTTAGGGGAGTTAGATCTTATGAGGAAGTTCAAAGCAGATTCCAGACTCTGCCTCCTGACCAATAAGCTAGTTTCCTCAGGTTTCAAAAGCATAGCCGAAACAATTTGCCCAAGATATTGCAAGGAGAGTCAAAACCCATGCCTTCTTCACAAGACGCTAAACCCACAGGATTTGAGCCAAGTTTCTCCACTAAGCACATAGTTGAAGAAGTCCCAAAAAGTCCAGAAAAGTTGTTTCAAGAAATAAAAGCATCACCGTGAGGACTAAGTGATCCACATGTATTAGCTCGGTTCGAAGCTTTCATGAATCCGGAACAAGTTGTTCCTCATTCCACACTAGTTACTTTTGCTGGCACCCCAAATACAACAAGATATGAACATTCCACAACAATTATTTTTCCTATTACATCATTAACCCCTTTACAGACCATCTTTGGAAATCCTAGTTCCGAACTCATTTATGTAAGTGACCTTACTCCTATCTTACCTAAAGAGATGCCTCCCTCAAGTTTCTTTTTCAGCAAGAAACAAAAGGCTATTGTAAAAAGAGAATCTCATTAAAAGGATGGAGTAGTCACCAAAAGGCAAAGATTGGTGTATGATGGGAAATATCAAGATGATCCTAAGTTTGCAAAGGAAGTTGTAGATTCACTAGGGGCTTTTGCCACTGCCAATCAATGGTCAGTGGAAAATTTAACCGAACAACTGCAACAGAAATGCCTCTTGGTAGAGAAATTGTAGAATGAGATACATAATACAAAATAGACTGTTAGAAGCAAGATGAACTGGGACATTGAACAAACATGGCTAGTTATCAGCATCAAATGAAGTAGTTACAGGATAACCTTGAGCTGCTCTACCAGAGTTCACATACCAACAAAGGTTTGATCACTCAGCATGAAAATTTGATTGAACAACTACAGACCAAATTGGCCCTAACAAAGAATACTATAGTATATATTACTGCCTTCAAAACACAAGCATCAAAAATCAATGAGAAGATGGAAGTTGCCCAGCAGGAGCTCTATAAAAAAATAG
This sequence comes from Picea mariana, assembly GCA_032191745.1. Lineage (NCBI taxonomy): Eukaryota > Viridiplantae > Streptophyta > Pinopsida > Pinales > Pinaceae > Picea > Picea mariana. Next base: position 176,901 of record JASDQU010104242.1, on the reverse strand, counting down.
ATGCTATTTAGAAATGCTATTAGGCAGTAAACCTTTCTCTAAAGAATATTTATGTCAAGGAAAAAGAGGCATGTGTAGCCAAGTCTAAGTTTCAGGAAGTCATCATATGGAAGAAAAAAGGTAATATCCCTAGTCTCACCCCTCTCTCACATTCTGAACAAGTAAAGGCGAAATGGCCTTGAAAGCCTGGGAAACAAATCTAGAAGAAGGCAAGAAACTTGCCAGAGATGCAAAAGAGGCTTGTATGGAGGCATTATCTTCAAAAAAATAAAAAATGATTGAATTTGAAGGAAATAATATGTCAGAGGCATTGGGGCAGATTGAAATAGAAATGAATCAACAAAGCTCCAGAAAGAAAAAGGAAAATATTCAGTCTGCCATCCAACAGATGAACCAGATCGATTTACTTAAAATCACTGAATTGTTGGTTAATCCAAGTTCACAGTATTAGATCACAGTCCAAGAAGTGAACAAGATCCAGGAGAAGCTGCCACAAATACAAAAGAAGATGTTCACCTTTGAATTGAATGAAAGGGTCGAGCCTTCAAGATTCGTGGTAGCATTGATGGAAATGTGCACCCAATGCAATGAACAGAGAAAAGCTAGTGTTGCTGGGAACAAATGAAAGAACATACACATTGTCCACTTCCTCAACCCACTTTACCTTTCACCCTCCAGCCTGTCATGCCCTCCACGCTCCCGATACCATCTACCTCACCACTTTCACTCCCTCTATTTTTACACGTCACTTATCCTATCTATCCCTACCACCTACATTCTCTCATCCACTCATCCCACCTCCTTATTGACACTTGTCCCCACGTCATCATATTTGTGAACAGTTACTCTTCCTCGTAACCGTTAGACTCTTCCCCGTAACCGTTAGCCATCCCATAACGAGCCAATGCTGAGCTACCTGATCAATTACCTCCCCCGTATCTTCAACTGCAATTCTTTATCCCAGGGACAAATGTCAACGAAATCAGATGGAAAAGATAGTAAGCCAATGATTGTGGTGGCCTTAATGGACATCTGTACCCAGTTTAAAGAACAAAGGAAAACGAGCGCGTCTATAAGCAAATGAAGAGACAGATGAAGCGCCAACAAAACTCAACAATATTTGCATGTTGTTATTTCATTCGAATTGTATTCTATTTTTAGGCAGATATTGTAGGAAGTCCAACGGTTTTCAGTTGTGACAATTTTTGTATAAATAGACAGATTTTAGATCTATTCGAGGCTGCTTCTTGCCGAATGTAAAAAATAAACTTTTTGAATATTAATACAAGTGCAGACAAAGATTCTAAGTTTTGTTCAATTTGAGTTATGTGTTTCCTCTGTGTTCCCATTTCTCTGAATTTCTTTCTGTAGTTCTTGAAGAGTGAATGATTACAATTTAGTACTACATCTACTGTGATCATAATATATCAGAAGTTCATTCAGTAACAACTTTTCCTCTGTTATTATGTGAGTAAAGCAAGTCTTGTAATATGTGTGAATTACTGCATTTTTATCTCCTTTCAAGGGTGCATCTTCTACTTTTCCTCTACTGCAAACAAGGTGAGACTTATCTGTAATTGATACTTGACTTTGTTTTAACAGTTTTGTAAATCTTTTCTACATCATTTGACATTATAATTGCGACTTAGATAACGAGATACAACCTCTATACTGTCTTATTATTAATTTCATTTAAATATTATTTCTTAGAAAACTGAAGGTAGAAAAAGCACTCATAAAAACATTTCATTTAAAACCTTTGATGCCTGACATTATTCTTTGAGCCTTAGAATCAATCTCAGGACCAACAACATGTTTGGAATGATATTGTGCATGTGTAAATAATATGCATTCGAGAATTTAAAATTGTTGTCAGTTGCATGAGTTTGTATTACATGTTACGTACATGTATTTTTTAAATTGGTATTAGAGTTATAGTTAGTCGTTTTTAGTCATAACGTGGCTCAACAAGGGAGCTGGGTACGTTACACTTGAGCTATAGGTGGTTTTGATTGGAGTTTGCAATCTTATGAAGCTTTTTCTCTTCCATGTCATATATCTTGTTCTTGTACATTAGATACCTAGTCATAGGCATGCTCTCAATGGGGTAAAGATTCTCTTCTACGAGGAGGATAAAACATGATGTATTGCTTTTAGTTTTGAGATTATAAGTTATAAAACATTATATAAACAAAAATTTGGAGCCTATTATAAAATATGAAGTACACATGAAGGGAAAATATACATCTCCAATTTAACCATTGGGATTACACTTCCCAATTTAAGAAAGAAATAGACTTTTAATCATTTTAAAAAGTGAGGAAAATAATTTTTTATAATTAAAAAGTAAAAATTATTAAGTTAAAAATATAAAAAATGTTTAAATAAAAATGGAAAGATAATGATAATTATTAACATTCATTAAAATTATTTTTTATTTTTTATTTTATTCTAATAATTTAGAATTTAATTATAATATTTTAATAAAAAATCAATTATATTTTACAAGATTAAAAAATCAATTATATTTTATGAAGCGTAAACATTAATATGTTAGTTATATAATGAATATTTTTGTTATTTGTTTTAATTAATATTAATATTTTTATTAATTGTTTTTTCATTTTTTTTATATTTACAAGTTTTAAAATTACTAAGCAAATATGGATTTAATGGTGTTGTCTTTCTAAGTTTTGATTTTTTTTATGGAATTTGATTATATAAATTTACATAAAATTAAATTTTTTTATTGTTTAAATTGTATTTTGAATGTAGAAAATTAAACAAAAAGTATCTCGGAAAAAGACTTAAAAGAGTTAGACAACTATTTTATTGAAGAGTTATTAGTCCTTGCCATAGGCATAGAGGGACTATAGTGATCGATAATTCGTTGACTACATATTAGTTTGTCCTTTGACCACAAATATTTGCATAATATGTATAGTTGGAGCTAGGGAACTAAAAACATAGATTTTTATATAATAAAAGTACCATATATGCACTGATCTGATTGGATAAGAGATTGGAGGTCTTACTACCGGTTTCGCTATTTCCATTGCTTTATATGGTAACATATCCAAACTTTTTTATCGTATACAGTCTTTTTGAATCATATATTTTTCCTATGTATTGCTTGAAGGTGGATTAATGCTAGCATTAGTTCGAATGTTTGTCTTAGCATTTTTTGCTAGGTGAATATATCCATAACTTTTTATTTGTACTAATCATATTGAAATGTTTAGATATCCAAGCTTTGTAGTGATCGAGAATTCCAACGTTTATAACGTCATTGCCGCATGTATTTGTATTGAAATGTATTGACACTTTTTTTGAGGTGCTTGAATAGGTCTGACAACTTAATGTTTACATGACGCGAGGTCCTCCAACAGGCCTGGCAACTTAAATGTTTGCATACCGCGAGGTCCTTACACAACCTGACAACCTTAAATGTTTATCTAAATACGTTTCTCAGAGTACATTTTTCCTCAAAATTTTCCATACAATGTTGCAGTGATTTTGCACAATATTGTTGTCCATCGCCAGCTGAATAAGCATTCTATGTTTCATCCTTCTTCTAGCTTTGCAATGCAATTTCGTCATCGTTGAAGCTACATACGTTGTTTACTGGTTCAGTGAGTGCTTCTTCTTCGCTGGTTTGTCGGTTGTTGCTTGTTGTTGTTTGGTTCACAATTCGACCTGTGCTTCTGCCTTTCATCGTTTCAGAGTAAGTTTCCATGCCATAGTTTCATTTTCTGTTCCTTGTTTGCTGTTCAGTGTTTGCAGTTTGGAAGTAAGAATGTTTGCTTATTTCTACTGGCATGCTCGTCGTATGTTTCCGGTTCCTTATGTGCTTCGGCTGTAGTTTTTTAATCGTTGGAGATACATATGTTGTTTACTGGTTTGGTGGTTGTTGCTTGTTCGCTGGTTCATGGGTTGCTGGTTCTGTTTGTTTGGCTCGGGTTTACGCTTTGGGGCCATGGGGCTGCATTTGGGCCTGTTTGTGCTTTCTCGTTGGTTTGGTGCTTGCTGTTTTCTTTTGTTTGATTCGGCTTTGCAGGGTTGGGGTCCTGCACTGGTAGTTGGAGCTGGTTTTTTTTTGTTGGATTATTATTGTTTTTTGGCCAATTTACGGTGTTCAGCCCCTGCACCCACGAGTCGACATGCAGTTGTGTTATTTTCCATGTTTGGCGAGGTCGATATCTATTCTGTTATGAGATTTTGCTGGTGCTTCAGTGCTGGCACGAAATAAAATAGTTGCATGAAAAATACTTCGAGAAGTACATGTGCAATTGCAATATCCACTGTTTTTTTGTTAAAATAAAGCATATGCATGCTGCGTTTATAAACCATGTATGGTCAAATGTGCCCATATGAAAATACATGCTCTTTTTCCTTTACACATACTGGTGTGCCCACGATACAATCTATCTTGTACTTGAGATATGATATGTACAACAAAGATTCTGCAAAATTATATTTCCATGTCTGGAAGCATATCTGGTTAGTTTGCCACGGAAAACCAAAATCTTGTATTGTGGGCATAACAGTCTATGTAGAGGATAAAGAACATATATTTCCATCGGTGGAAGCATATCTTGAGACTTTGCCACATAATCGTTTAGCTACGGCCATGCAATTTCATAATATTTTGTGGCTTGTAATATATTTTGGGCAGGGAAAAATAAATTACACATTCACATCTATGGATGGAGAAGTGCAAAGGTTCATGTTTCTGCCTATCTTTTAAACTGTTTGTTGAGTCTCTTTTACTGTATGTACATATTACTTGTTGTCCGGTGCATACCAGCTTCCATTCATGTTCATTGTATTTTGTGCGTTCCCACATTCAAACAACCAAAATAGTTGGAAAAAACGACGAAGTCTTGACTGCATCGCTTGAAGAGGATATAGAAAGGTGCATGCTTGTACTGTTATTTTATATTACGTTGTTTTGTATTTCATTTATTATCGGTATATGTGTTCACCTAGTTTATTGTATCTTTATTACATGCATTCCTGCATACTAACCTACTTCACGTCCGTTGTGTTTTTCGCTGCATTGCTACATTTAAACAAACATAATGGCTGGAGAGGACGATGAACTCTTTGGTGGAAATGTAGCCGAGGAATTATAGAAGTGGATACTTGTGCTCTTATTTCATATTCCAGTGTTCATTTTTTCATTTATTGTCTGTATATTTGTTGTGCTTGTTCCGCTGCTTTGCACATTTTTTTTATTTTTTCCCATTTTTTTCTTCCTTCAAATATAATATATTCTACGTATTCTGCTTGCTGTTACATTGGAATAATTAGACCTATTTCTCTTTCTTTTATATGTCTGTCTTCATACTAACTTGCCTTCATGTCCATTGCATATTCGATGTTGGTACCTTGGAAGAAACAAGTTGGTTGGACAGGAAGATGAATTGTTCTTTGCAGCAACAGAGGGTTCTGTGGTACAATCTTTTAAAAGGTATACCAACTGTGTTGGTAAATTAAATATACAAACTGGGTGGGGGCATATAATATTAGACTTGAAAACAATGGCTTGGCAGCAATGGCCCTTTCTGCCCTTCCTATTTCTACTTTTTCCATTTTCTATTATCCCTTTTGTTTTCTAATTGATTTGCTTAGTGGTCTTTCCGAAAATGCCTTGGTGCGTCGGTTGGCGGATTAACGGTTTTGCATCTATGGTCACGCTTCTACCTTATTCCATACTTACCCACTTTTTCGATTGCAGGTTCCGGGATAGCGGGTTCAAGATTGCTCCCTTGGCTTCCGGGGGTCCGCGATATACAGATTGGCCGTGGTGCCTCGCCCTCACACCCTGTTTACTGTTACACATTTTTCCAGTTAAAAAAATCAAATGCATACAATTTTATGCTTATTTAGTCCTTCTGATGGACAATATACAATGAATATGCTTGCTTAGTCCTGATGTTCATCTGCACATGCTTGCATCAGAAAAATTTGGACTAGTGACATGGCCATGAGTAGTCAGTCATCTCAGACATCAGCAGACCGACAAGGCCAAAGGTAAAGATGCATACACTCTGCTTTTAGTATGTTTACCAGACAAATATCCTCAGCTATTTATTCATCTATGGCATGGTGAATATGCTGATGTCATCTGCATTGCATGGTTTTCAATTCACAAGAAGTATCAACAAGTACAAGCGAGACACCGAACATAGCACATGTTCTGCAGACTAAGAGGTGTGGTTGCAAAACTCTGGCTTCATAGTTCATCGAAGTTATGTGTGTACTTGTAGATTTATGCCAGTGAAAGAAGAATACAAAAAAAAAAATGCACACTACCATTCACTTTAGTTTTCCTATTCAAAAATTGTCACCAGGTCTAGAGTTGTAACATCCAAAGTACTATCAATAGAGGGCTTGAACAACCGCCGAATTGGACAAGTGTTCGTCGGGGACATAATGGTCGTCTATAGCACCTACTTGGACAAGGTAAAAAAAACTAGATCCATTATGCGTGCTGACATGACAAACAAGGAGGCCATGATGACAGTGACACTGAGTATTCCTACACAGCTTGTCCAAAAACATGCAAAAAATATATTGTCGGGTAATGGGATATCCATTACAAATTTTAATATATTGCCCAAAACAGTTTATGACCGTGGTGATTGTGATCGGATTATTTCGCTCAACCAAACAAGTATTGTGGAAAAAATTCCTGCTGTTTGTTCATAATATTGTTTCGTCTCGGACGTGACTATCAACTAGCTTGCACAGAGTAGTGATATTTACCCAATCGGAACCATTGGCGCAACTATCACACTGGTGAGAAAACTTGGCTCTCAACACATTCTCCATATAAAGGATGGAGAGTCGGACAATGACAAGGCAACGGTACCACTTTCCATATCTGGTTTTGTCCTTTACTTTCGCATGTGCATGTATCTCGGGTAAGTTACACAAATATTGCATTGTTCCATGTTGCAGCTGCAATTGTTCGATACCCATTCAAATTTGTTTTCATCAATGGAGCAACAATTGCATAGAGGGTAGATTCCACTTATGCTCTTAAAAAATATAACAAAGAAAAGGGATGTTAGAGAAAGGATCTTTGGACAACCTAGGCGACGTTTGTAACAGAGTTGCGAGGAGATATAGTATATGATCTGAAGAAACTAGCTAGCTCTACAACTGTTGTGTGTATACATCCACAAAATCATCCTCACTTTGCTTATACAAACAACTTTCACCAAATTTCTGCGACTTGTTTTTTTTTTTTTTTTTTAAGGGGGAGGGGGGTGCAGTTGTGTATTATATTGTTCAATGTATTAATTCCTATGCTTGGGTTCCCAGGTTGAAGGTGTTTTAGTTGCAACGAATGCGTACTCGACCCCTTTTGAACCTGTATGTGCGAAATGCAACTCTCCTGCTTCTGCCTCCGCTTTGATAAGTGATGATACGATTGATTGTCTGCGATGCAGTGAAAAATGTCCATATATATATGGACATTGCCTCAATGCTACCATCCGAACCGTGGGAAACACAACCGTGCATTGTACTGTTATGCAGTCTTTGTTACAAAATGTTCTTCTTAAGTTGGCATAATTTTCATATGAAACATATCTACAAAAAAATGCAAGCAGTGTCTACATGCTACGCGATTTTCAGATACACAACAAATTTACCTTAAATGAGGACAATGTAATTTTGCATATCGGCTGAAGAAGGGAAAAGAAAATATCAAACTTTGGCAGGAAACGGAAATACCTCGTGTCTCTGTAATATTTTTTCAACATCCAGATCAATGTTCGTTGGACTCGACTACTTGGGATTGCATGCGCATAAGATTGTTCGGTCCAAAAATGAGAAGCATGGCAACAAACCCCATATATTCCACGGCCCCAATTATTTTCTACTGGGTATATATACCAAATGTAAGAGAAAACGAATGCCACGACGTCTTTTCTTTGTATATCAAATTGTTTGATGCAAAGGTTGATGCGTTCTGCTCTATGGAACCTTGTGGGAACTTGCTTGCGGCCTGTTTGGAGTTTAATTGGTTCTTGCTTGTATGGTTCGTATGTCAATTTGTATATCGCGAAACTTAGAGTGTTGTTTGGAGGACACAGAACAATAGAATTGCAATTTTTTAGCCGGCTAGCCCGCAAATCCGCATGATAATTTCTATGGCGTTGTGACGCAAATGTAGTATGTGGCTTGTTTTAGCATTTTTCCTTGATCGATGAACTTGGTAAAATTAATCTCCTGGAATAATTTGAAATCAATGAATGTATACTGTGCGAAGTCCAATTGTGCTATCATATCAACAAGAAGCCCTTAAAATTGAAATTGGTCATTGTTATGCTTGCGGCAATAGAATTTTAAAATAACTTTTTTTTTTTCTTTCATTTCTTTTAAAATAAGCGATTTAACATCCTTTGATATTTTTATGTAATTAAATTGTACAATATCAATATTTAATATTAATAATTTAGTATTTGAAAATAATGTTTTTAGATAATGTTAGATAGGATGACCATTCGTAAACAATCAAAATCTCGAGCCCACCAGTCCTAGAGTCCGTCTGTCAATTTGTATGTCGCGGAACTCTGAGTGTTGTTTGGACGACACAGGACAATAGAAGTGCAATGTTGAGCTAGACAACCCGCAAGTTCGCCTGTCAATTTGTATATTGCGGAACTCTGGGTGCTATTTGTAGGACACGAAACAATAGAGACTGAATTTTGAGCCCGCCAGCCTGAGAACCCGCGATCCAAAAAGTGGCTAAGTATGGAATGAAGGATCTGTACATGCTCTATAAAATCTCATGTCCATACTTTATAAAAGTACATATTTGGTATGTATTTCTTGTTTCTCGAAAAAATTTCTAGGTGTGGAAGTTGGCGGATGCACGTGTTCAGATTTCCACCCACTTTTATATCACCAGCCCGACCGACCTCTTCCCCGTTTCATATTATACAAAAAAAATTTAACGCAAGTTTCCAAATAGGCTGTTTTTTCTTTTAAATAAGACATTTATCATTCTTTAATAATTTTATGTAATTAAATTGTACAATATCAATATTTAATATTAATACTTTAGTATAGAAAATAATGTTTTTAGGTAGTGTTAGATAGTTGATAGGGATCACCATCCGTAAACAATTGCAATCTTGAGCCCGCCAGCCCTGGAGTCTGTCTGTCAATTTGTATATGGCGGCAGTCCGAGTGGTGTTTGAAGGACACAGAAAAATAGAAATGCAATGTTGAGCCAGCCAGCCCGCAAGTCTGCCTGTCAATTTGTATATCACGGAACTCTTGGGTGCTATTTGTAGGACACAGAACAATAGAGGCCTAATTTTGAGCCCGTCAGCCCGAGAACCCGCAATAAAAAAGTGGCTAAGTATGGAATGCAGGATCAATACACGCTCTATAAAATCTCATGTTTGTACTTTCTAAAAGTACATATTATGTATTACTCGTTTTTTTCGGAAAATTTCTTGGTGCAGAAGTTGGCGGATTCACGTCTTCAGATTTCACTTACTTTTATATCACCAGCCTGACCGACCGCTTGCCCTTTTTATATTGTACAAACCTTTTTGTCTAATTAAATTATACAATATCAATATTTAATATTAATAATTTAGTATTGAAAATAATGTTTTTAGATAATGTTAAATAGTTGATAGGGATTACCATCTGTAAACAATCGCAATCTTGAGGCCGCCAGCCCTGGAGTTCGTCTGTTAATTTGTATGTCGCGAAACTCCGAGTGTTGTTTGTATGACACGAAACAATAGGAGTGAAATGTTGACCCAGCTAGCCCGCAGGTACGCTTGTCAATTTGTAGATCGCGAAATTCTGGGTGCTATTTATAGGCCACAGAACAATAGAGGCCCACTTTTGAGCCCGCCAGCCCAAGAACCTGCGATCCAAAAAGTGGCTAAGTATGGAATGCGGTATCCGTACATGCTCTATAAAATCTCATGTTCATACTTTATAGTACATATTGAGTGTGTATTACTCGTTTTTCAGAAAATTTTTAGGTGCAGAAGTTGGCGGATTCACGTCTTCAGATTTCACTTACTTTTATATCACCAACCCGACCGACGACTTCCCCGTTTCATATTGTGCAAACTTTTTGGCTCGCGGTTTTCCGAATAGGGGAGTTACCGGATAGGTGGGTTCAATATTGTGTTTCTATTGTTTCGTCGTCTGCAAACAACACCCTGACTTTCGCGACCCACAAATTAGCAAACAAATTGAAATAAAAGAATATATACTATGCGAATTGTAATGGAACAATCATATGAACGAGAGGGCATTAAAATTCATATTCATCGTTGTTATACTTGTGGTGAAGCTAACAGTACATAAACTTTACTTAAACATCCAAAAAATGATTGTCTTGTAACTTTTCGATGCTTCTCTTATACAAATAGATCCTGGAAACTATAAACATCACTCGCTGTACCTATTCCTTGATTGGAGAACTTGTTAACATGTTTAATGCACTCCAAAGTTACTGTTAAGACCAATTCCTGGTTCCGAAAATTGCCATCCGCTTTCTGTTTTCTCTCTGCTTTCCCTTTCTTTACTTACTCGTTTTTTGGAAAATGTCTAGGTGCAGGATTTTTTGCCTTGGGTATATCTTCTACCCTTTTTTTTTGTAACTCGCCCGATCGCTTTCTATACTTGGGCATTTCTTGGAATCTGTTTCACGGGTTGGCGGGTGCACGAAATGTATAATGCTTCATGGCAATTTGCCATCACCGCTACCTTCGTACTTGTTTCCAGATATGCAATAATTAAGCTTTAATGCAAGTAGTTCATCCTACAGGCACTGTTAAGATTGTCATTAATGTCTGGAAGGTCGGAGAAGATTTTTCATTACTACGAATTAAACCAAGATTTGCAGAGAAGTGTGTTATTCTTTCCAAGTATTCATTTCAAACATGATGCAATCTATTTTTGTGCGTCGATGGGTTGACGCCTTTAAGAAATCTCTAATTCTTCATCTCTCTTCGCCGTCACTGCGACGTTCACACTTTTTTCTAAATATGCAATTAGTGAGCTTTAATGGTAACAACTCATTCTGCATGAACCTTGGAGATTGTCATTGATCAACGAAAGGATCGAGGAGATATTCCATTGATATGCATCAAACCATAATTTGCGGAGGGTTATATTATCCCTCCCCAATTTTCATTTCAAACGTCGTCTGGAGCAAACGAAAATTCTCGTTAACTTGTGGCAGCAGTTCTGTCCAGATACAGTGAACACATTCGAGATAATGGCCAGAGGTTCCACTAGTCAAGGGCATATTCTTACTACTCATCTCCCTTTGCCCAGTAGAAAAAAAGGAGATGGTCCCTTGGTACACCGAGAGATATATTTCAAGCCAAAGAATTCCAAGGAAACCCTGCCTGCTCTGAGAACCTACCCAATTGCATTGATGGTTGGCGCAAAGGTTGATGTCATGGATTCCGAGCCGAAAGATGATCTGATGGGCGATGATACGACAATGGATGATGGCAATGCAGAGACTGTTCCCACTCCTGTGCCCAAATTGAAATCAACCATAACGGGCGGAACTTCATGGCTCATTGATGGTGGTCCTGGCAACACCAAAAGGAGTTTCAAAAAAGAAACCGATGTTGAATGCAATAGCTGCTTTGCAGCTCGAAAGTAGGAATTCCAGAGGTCCAAATTAGTCCATTCTGGGCGGAAGAGTTTCACTGTAAAGAAATGATATGTTGATGCTCCCAGAGATATATTTCAAGCCAAAAAATTATTCACTTGCAGGACTACTGTCCTATTCTCTGGATATACAATTAACATCTTCGGGAATCAAGTCCAGAAATTTCACTGCTGCAAGGCATATTTCTACTAGTCATCTCCTTCCATCCAGAATGGACTAATTTGGGCCTCTAAAATTGCACGTGCAACTTGTGTCCTTGAAGTTTTTTCGACTGTGCAGAGGTGGTTTCTAGTTGTGTCCTAACTTTCAGTTAAGGGCTATTCCATTTTCCCTGTAACGTTTTTCTTCTTCTTTGTCACAAGAAGATTATGAAAACTATCAATTTTACCACATGATGATTCATCGAGGAGAAAACTACAAGGATCCTGCATACTTCGGATCCCATGCCTGCGTTTGTGGAAGATACGTTGAATGTTTTGGCCCGAAGAACTGGGTCCAATTTCTAGGGATAGATGTACAATACTCTGTGTTTTTTTTTTAAATGGATTTTCTATTAATTTTTTTTTTCCTTGGAGTCTTCGTTGGTGCTTCTTTTCTGGATTTAACGCCTGTTCTCATTGGCATGGTTCGGTGGTCTTGTAGTTCTTCAATATTGTGTTTACTTAGGTTATATTTTCTAAGATGGAACATGTAACAATTATATGACAATGTACAATGTCAATCCACCATGATTTTATGCAAACAAAAAATGGATTACACACAGTTTCAAACCAATGTTCAATTCTATTTGTAATGCAGATACAACATAGCAATACCAATGTACAATGTTGCAGCAAAATCGTTATTCTTGTTTTCAAACATACGGTTATTAAGTTTTAATGCTAACAATCCATAATGCAAGAAGTTTAATACTTAAGTTAATATATTATAGTCATGGAAGAATGTATCAAGAACACACTTACACCCACACGCTCTAATAAAATCTAATCTTCAACAAAGCATTTGTTGACAATTAGTAGAAAATGAAATTTAATAGTTAAGTTAATATGTTACAGTGATGGAAGAATGTATCAAGAACATACTTACACACACATGTTGCAATACAATCTAATCTTCAACAAAGCATTTGCTGACAATTAGTAGAAAATGATGGTTTTGCAACAATGGGGCTTCTTTGAAACCAATTTGCGCTTACGAAAACTGCCCTCCACCTTTCTATTTTCCCACTCTTTTATACCTTGTAGTTTCTTTTCCTGGTTACTTAATCATTTTTTATTTTTAATTATTTTATATTATATATATATTTTTTTTCTTCTGAAAATGCCTTGCTGCGTGGCTTGGCGGATTCACGTGTTTCCGCCGAACGCTTCCCCTTTCTCTAAATTGGCCCTCTATTGTTCAGTGTCCTACAAGTAACACCCAGAGTTCCACGATATACAAATTGATAGGCGGACTTGCGCACTGGCTGACTTAACATTGCACTTCTATTTTTCCGTGACCTCCAAACAACATTCGGAGCTCCGCGATATAAAAATTGACACACGGGCTCCAGGGCTGGTGGGCTCAATATTGCCATTGTTTAGGGATGAAAAAGTGCTAAAATGAGCCATACCACATTTGCGTCACAGAATCTATATTAAAGGGTAAAGCATTTCCTCTATAGTTCTGTGTCCTACAAACAACACCCAGAGTTCCGCACTATACAAATTGATAGTCGGACTTGCGGGATGGCTGGCTAAAAAAATGACTCGGAGTTCCTCGATAGACAAATTGAAAGATGAAGCGTACAACCAAGAACCAAGTAAACTCACGGATTGTATTCCTAGTCGCTGTTTTCTATGCTCGCCACCTTCGCACTTCTTTCCAAGTATATATCTTGGCAGGAAAATGAGACATCTGTTACATATGTGAATATATTGGCCCTTCTTTTCCGTTTTCTATACTTAGCCAAATATCTGTTTCTCTTTTCCCTGAACTTTATCTTTCTCATCACTTATTCGTTTTTTCGAAAATGTCTGGCTACGCACGTGGGCGAACTTGCGGGTTCACGCTTACACTCGTGTTCTTATATCCCGACATCGACCGATCGCTTCCCCATTCCATACCCAGACACTTCTTCGACCGCGGATTCCCGGTAGGCGGGCTCTATATTGGACTTCTATTGTTTTATGACCTGCGAACAATACCGTCACTTTCGCGATATACAATTTACAACCGGACTCAGATCATACCCTCTTCCGTATTACGGTCTACCTATCATGCCCTCTTCCGTCGTATACATTTTGCACTGAAAGCTTCCGAGAAATACAATTTAACCCTCGGGTCTTCACGTCTTCTGTGGAATTATTGTCACCCCATTTTGAAGCCCGTATGTTCGCTTTCCATACTTCGCCATCTCTTCCAATTTCTTTCGCGGATCGTTGGTTTGGCGGGTTCAAGAAATATTCAATTCCTAATCGCTGTTACCTATGCCCGCGCCCTTTTGCAATTAGCAATTATATATAAGATCTTATTTCTAGGCATGCAATTAGTAAGCGTTAATTTCAAACATCATGGAATGTCATTTGCGCGTCGTCGGGTTGGTCCGTTCACGAAAATTTCAATCCTCGCTTTCGAGAACGAGTTCGCCTGATCGTTTCCCTATTCCATACTTAGCCACTTTCCCGAAATTCTGCAAATATACAAACCGACCGCTGAACTGCCCCATCATGCTCTCTTCCGTTTTACACGTTTTGCAGTAAAAAATTCCGACACATAAAATTTGACCGTGGAACACTTGCCTTTCCTGAGTGTCCCCGTAACCCTTTTTTTAATCCCGTCCGATCGCTTTTCAGACCTTGCCATTCTTTCCTTGCTCTCCACCGTGTCCGTGACCTTCGTACTTGTCTATAATAAAATAAATTTGTTTTGTTTATATATATATATATATATATATACATACATATCTTGTTTCTAAATATGCAATTACTGGCATTTATTTCTAACAACTCATCATGCATGAACCGTATAGATTTTCATTGATGGGCGAAAGGCTCGAGGAGATCTCCTATTAATGCACATTAAACCAAGATTTGTGGGGGCTTATATTATCCCTTCTAAGTGTTGATTTCAAAATCATGAAATGTTGTTCGCACATCGCCGCCTTGGCACGTTCACGAAACCTCCAATCCTTAATTGCTCTTTGTTGTACCCTCCACCTTCGCATTTTTAAATATGCAATAAGTAAGCTTTACTACTAACAGTTTATCATGCACCACCCATATAGATTGTCATTAATCAGCGAAAGACTCGAGGAGCTTTCCCATTCATAAGCATTTAACTAATATTTAGCACAGAGTTACATTATCAGCTCTAAGTGTTCATTTCAACCATCGTCTGGAGAAAACCAACGTTCTCATAAACCTATGGAATCAACTCGACAATAGTTCTGTGGAGATACAGTGAACATCTTCGGGCGCGAGGACTAGAACTTCCAGTGGTCCAGGGCATATTCTTATCACTCAACCTTTGTCGCAGAGAACCAAGTAATTTGGACCTCTGGGATTGCTAGTGCAGGCTGTGTCCCTGAGGTTTTTGACTGTAAGGATCTGGTCTCTTGGTGCGTTGATACATTTATTTCAGACAAAAGAATTATTCCACTGCGGGACCACTCTTTTGTTTCTTTGTTACCTCAGGTCTTCCGCCAGATGTTAAGATTGTCGGAGCCAATATTGACGTTCAAAGGAGAAGATTGCAAACAGTTCCTTGCAAAGCATAATAACGGGTTGGACCTCTTGCCCCATTTATTGGAAGACCCGATTATAGTTCCTGAAGATATCACAAGCTTGCAGGTTAGTTAATTTAGAAATCCATTCCATGAAATTGCCTGGATGTTTACAAGAATAACGGGACAAGAGTCCACAACAATTGTTTCTCGGATGGCTATTTATATTTTGTATTTCACAGTCAACGAACAAGCCATTTTTTTATTGGGGCAAGTTAATTTCCTATAAAATCTGTTCCAAATTGTCAAGCTTCAAAATGGAAAAGAAATTTTATATGTCATCCTACTTAGTTTTTGCGATAAAGCATTGCTATCAGTTTCCACAACTGTCTCTGTCCAAGAATGTCAACTGGGAATTCGACCCACTAACGTTCTGGTACCAGGCCTCGTGGAAGCACAAGACTTCCCACTGTTTTTATGAGGTTTTTAATGGCTTCGTGTTTGTTTTCAAAGTTTTGTTGTTAGGAGAAAATGCTCCCCGCATATCTGAATAGGCAACCAATTTTTTGGACAGGAAGGGGACACTTGAACATTTGGATAATTACACTCTGATAAGAATTTTTGGCTCCACAGAAAAACCTGCTCTCCTTCCATGTCACATTACAGACATAATGTTTGTTGCAGAAGTAACACGACAATACAACTACTGGTTGCATCTATTGCAAAAGAAGGAAAAAAAAACAGTTCATTCCTCTGCCTTGGAAAGTAGGGGAGTTCTTATTGAAAAACGTTAACAAAATTAACGAATTCACAGCGCATTCTAGCATCTTCAACTTGAGATATGCTGAAAGCATAAGAGGGTTCGACCCTGATAATATTTTGGACAACATTTACAAACACTTGGCCTCGACGATTGTTTTTTCAAAAACCACCTGCTCGAAAACAGAGACACTGGCAGCAACGCTCCTGCTTTTGATGCCGACGACCTAGACATAGTGCAAAGCTGCACAAAATTGTACACGCAACAAGGGAAAGGCCCCGGTGACAAGAGTGTTCAATCGAAAAATAACACTAAAAAAAGTACGACATCCCGGAGCATCGCTCCAACGGCCCACCACAACAACAAAGCAACTCAGAGTTCTTCAAACGGAGGAGGAGATAACGACCCTCCTCACTCTAAAATTAATAGTTCTCACAAGCTTCCTGTAGAGAAGAAGAGAAAAAAAATGTGGGACAGGTGGAAGAGCCGGAAATTCAGAGTGAGAACATGGAACTTGACACTAATTTGGATAGCATGCTCTGCTACCTTGATCAGCCCGAAGACGCCATCCAGCATAGCCGTCTAATGGACATATCCGATACCGGAAATTTTGATGAAGATGAATCCTTTGTGTTCCAGAGTGTTGTTTTTGACAGCTAGTCCAAAAAATTGATAATTGAGAAAAAATATGTAAAAAATAAGAAAGGAAAATCTTGTTTAGAGGTTGGCCTTGCCAACATGCGACCGTCCCAAATATTTCAACTTCACAACGCGAGCAGAGATGCACTTCATGATTCCATTGGAGGCATCGAGGCCGAGAATGCCAGACTAAAGGACCGGGTCAAGGAATTGGAAGAGGCTTTGATTCCTATTCCATTGCTTGTCAATCCTTTGACAATAGACATGCCTGCCACCCCTGCAGCCAACTTAAAAGCATTCTCCAGCCTCCTCACATCCTGTAGAGGATATGTGGAGAATAATATCAAGAAAAGAATGGAACTGGTTACCGAAGCGTGGAAAACATCACAAACCATCACTTCCATTGGAACCAGGGCACATAGTTTTCTCGAAACATTTGCAGGCGAAGTTAAAAGATGAAGAAAATTTCTATTTAAAGACGGTCCTTTCTTTTGGCACCATTGTCAACAATATGACAGAAACAAAAAGAAGACAACAAGATCTTCCATCCAAAAACCGGATCGGTCAATTAAATGCATGCTGGAAAGAAAACGTGAGGAACTTGCATCTCATTGTTCAGTCATGTGAACAAGCCATTTCAAATAAAGATAAATTATTCACAAGGTTGTCAAGAATAAACTTAGCCGGAAAGATCAACGTCTTCCAAGACCCCGACTTAATCACAAACTCTTTTCCCTTAACTAGGCAAGAGTTCGATAAACAGGTTGATATTTTTAAGGCGTTGTCTTTGGAAAAGTTTTACAACATCCTTGAATATGATCAAGCTCACTTCGACGACTGGCTAGTCGACTATTCAATACATAATGAGGAAATTCATCAGGTTATGTGTAATCTTTCTATTGACTTCCGGGAATTAGAAAACAATATTTTCAACATAAAAATCCAGAATGAGATCAACGTCGCCCCAATGCGAAGCTACATTGAAGAATGACTCGAAAGGGAATTGAAGCAGGCCGCCGACGAAAGGCAACAGGGAGTTGCCAGGATTCCAACACTCGTCGACGACATCAATGAAACAACATCCGCAAGCAAATAGCCAAAGGGCTCATATGTACCATCATTTTAAGTCTGTTGATCGCATATTTCTTTGTTTATATTCCACTTTTTTAAATGGAAATGTCTAGGCAAACACTTATACCTTTCAAATTTTTTTGTTTGCAGGTATTGCACTCTTTCTTCTTTCTACAGTCCCGTATCTTGTACATATTCCTCTAATGGTCCGTGGGAGCCCCAATCCCAGTCTACATGACAAACGCATTGAAATTTCCATTACTATGTAACAAACTTTTATTTTTTTTATATATTTCAAAATTTCCAGTAGTATGTAACAAACTTTTATTTTTTGACACATTTCAAATGAAACCGTTTTCTTATCTCCTTTTAAATTTATGTCTTCATACATTTTTATCTTTCACCAGTCTATATGACTAACAAATTTGTATTTTGTTATATACTTTCAAAAAATAAATGGTGCTCTACATGACAAGCGTTATTTGTTGCATGGATAAATTTCCAATTTTTTTCTTCCACTATGAACAAATTGTATTTTGTTATAAACTTTCAAAAAATAAATGGTTCTCTACATGCCAAGCGTCATTTACTGCATGGATATCACTTGTGCTTCATGCTGCTTGCCACATCTTCACTGCAGTTTCCTATCTCTCCGCGGGGTCGATGTTCCGTGATATACATGTTCAACACAACATTTCCGTGATATACATTTTGCATCGAACACTTCCGTCATTTACAATTCGACCCCATTTTCCACAATTTACCTTGCTCCATGGGGTTGAGCCTCAGCGCTAACGAAATTTTATGCCCCATGTTCTGTGATATACATGTTGCACACAACATTTCCATGATATACCTTTTGCATCGAACACTTCCGTCATTTACAATTCTACCCCATTTTCCACAATTTACTTTGTAACCTCGTTGGCAGGGACTACGCTGCCATGCAACCTTGTTTAAAATATATGTAAATTCATTTTAAACTTAATTTATTTGGAAAAATTGTTTAAATAAATTCAAGATATACATATATATATATATATATATATATATATATATATATATATAAT
>JASDQU010104242.1:67059-79540 GCA_032191745.1 Picea mariana | reverse complement strand
CCTTTGAACAACAGTCCATTCTGAATCAAATATTCAATCCATTGGCTTCTGTCTCTCAGAACATGATTCTCACATGCTTCATAAGAATCCTTGAAATCTGAATCATCTATGTACATTTCCTTAAGGCTATCAAAACCTAAAGTCCTCACACGAAACTCTTGCAGAATCAAACATTTTCTACTCAATGCATCAACAAACTTGTTAGCATTTCCAGAAATGTTCTTTATAACAAAAGTAAAGTTATGCATAAATTCAACCCATTTTTCATGTTTCTAGTTCAGTTTTTCCTGCCTAGTTATAAACTGTAAGGCCTGGTTGTCGCTATACAAAAAAAACTCTTTTGAAACTAGGTAGTGCCTCCATTTCTTTAATGCGTGTATGACTGCATAAAACACCTTATCATATGTGGAATAATTTCTTTTGGAATCGTTCAACTTCTCACTGAAGTATGCAACTGGTCTATTGTCTTGACTTAAGACTGCTCCAATCACAAATCCATTTGCGTCACATATCACTTGAAATGTCATACTGAAATTTGGCAGAACCAGAACTGGTTGTCCAATTATCTTCTCCTTTAACAACTTGAAACTTTTCTTCGCTTCCTCTGTCCAATGAAAAAAATTATGTCTTTTCTTGATTGTGTCCATCATTGGTGCACAAATTCCACTAAAATTCCTGATGAATTTCCTGTAAAAACTGGCTAGTCCTTGGAAACTTCGAACTTCAAAGATATTCCTCGATGACAACCATTCTTTGATTTCTCTTACCTTTTCAGGATCCATCTTCAACTCATTTGAAGAGATCACAAAACCTAAATAAATGAGTTTTGTCTTCATGAAAGATGACTTCTTCAGATTTATCAACAACTTCTCTTGCTGCGACCTCCTTATTACTAGAGTTAATTATCTCAAATTTTCTTCCTCGGTCTTACTGAAGATCAATATATCATCAAGATACACAATTACAAACTCCCAATGAAAAATTTCAAGACTTTGTTCATCAATCTCATAAAATTACTTGGTGCATTCGTCAAGCCAAATGGCATGACAAGCCATTCATACAACCCTTCATTCGTCTTGAACATTGTCTCTTGAACGTTGTCTTCCATTCATCACCTTCCCTCATTCTAATTTGATGATATCTTCTTTTCAAATCAATTTTTGAAAAAAACTTTGCTCCACTCAAGTAATCCATCAAGTCATCCATCGTAGGTAGAGGAAATTTGTACCTGATGGTGATTTTATTTATAGCCCTCAAGTCTGTACACATTCTCCATCCACCATCCTTCTTCAAACTTAACACTATTGGCACAATGCATGGACTCAAGATTTCTCTAATCAACCCTTTGTCCATCAAATCCTGGACTTTCTTCTTAACTTCTTCATTCTCCCGTGGCATCAGTTTATACGCTGCTTTGTTTGGTAAACTTGATCCTGGTATAAGGTCAATGTGATGGCCTATACTTCTGATGGGAGGCAACGAACAAGGTAAATCGTCCACCACTATATCAACGAAATTCTCCAGCAGTTCCTGAATCTCCTCAGGTATATCATCTATTGAGGTACTGGTCTAGATGACTCTAGGTTTTCGTACGACAACAAACTACATTTCCTCATCTTTCTTGACTTCATCCAGAAGTTCCTTCCCACTCATCAGAAGTATAGTATTATTTTTTTCTTCTTTCACCTTCTTGTCCTCAATTGGAAACAACATATGTGTCCTACCATTCTTCTTCAAGGTGTATGTGTTATTTCTTCCATCATGAATAACATTTCTATCATATTTTCAAGGCCACCTCCCCAACAAAATATGATAGACATCCATGGGAACAACATCACATAAGATATCATCTCTATATCCCCCTATCTTAAATTCAACTAAACATCGTTTAGTGACTGTCACTTGATGTCCTTTCTGTAACCACAAAACCTTGTATGGGCTTGGATGTTCAACTGTCTCCAATTTCAGCTTTTCCACCCTCTGTGGATACTAGATTATCCGTGATTTCACTATCAAAAGTCACCTTGCATACCCTATCCTTGGTCTTGCAAGCAGTCCTAAATAAATTGTTCCTCTGCACTGGATTCTCCATCTCTTTCTCTAGCTTCAAGAGAATTTTCCTCATCATTAAGGATCTTCCACCTTCTGCATATTCTGACTCAACATTTATCCTTTGCACTTCTCAAATGTGAGCTTAGCCTCCTCCATCCCTTTTCCTATCAGGACATTCAAAATATTTGTGTCTGATCTTTCCACAGACAAAACACTTTATTTCACGTCCTCTGCCTATTCCTCTTCCTCTTGCTCAAGGAAAAGTGTTCCTATTGGCATACTCTTCTCCTTGTGATCTTCCTCCCCTTTCTGGGTGGTTATGTGGTGTTGGTACAGGGGTAGACCCGGGGTTCAGCTCTAACAACGCACCAACAAGCCCTAACTATTGGCCTTTTTGGAAACACCTGCGAAGCAGATGCAGTCTCACCTGAAGTAGCTATAGGGGGTTGCAGGACACATGTGTCTACAACCAGAGGAAATGCAGAGTGGATTCACAGTAACAAAACACAAACATCTAGTTATTCTTTACCTTCCTTAAACCTATTGCGCAAGTTATATTTCATATCTAACACAATATCGCAATAGCATCATATCAAATGACAAAGAACACAACAACAATCACACATAACACAAGATATACGTGGTTCACCCCCACCCTGGGGCTACGTCCATCTAACTATGCTTTATAATATATTAAGATGAAAGCATACAGTTCTTGTCTATGCTCTTAGCTAGTATATCTTCTCTCTTCTCTCTTCTCTTCTTCCCTACGCACCTAGCTACAAGGTTGATCTTCACACCCAACTTAAGTTCTTACAATACCAGAAGGCTCTCGCACTCAGCACTTCTCTCTCACACAACAAAAATCACTCAATAGTAACTATGGACTCTCTACCAACAACGAACAACAATGAAAAACTTTTCTTATTCCTATCGACCTTTATTTATACATTACAATCACTCACTGACATCCTTAGGTCAAGACCTATGTGTCAAAACCCTAGATACCAAAACCCTAGGTGTCTAAAACCCTAGGTCAACTTGAACCGCGTTTTCAGGGCTTCTCCAACATGTCTTTCCTTCCTTCTCATGCAGTGATCCAAAGAATCCAACGATGGCTTTTTCTTCTTACTAAGATGTCCACGATCCATCTTCCTTGTTGATCTTTCATCCTCAATATCCTCATCCAATGACTTGCTTTCTCTTACTTCACTCCATCTTTTCTACTCTTTTGCTCACTTCGACCCAGTATTAGTCACTGTGTCTTCCGCGCATTTCACATTTTGCTTTTTCTTCCTTGATCTTCGCTTTCTTCCATAACCAAGGGCCAACATGCCTCCAACACTCACCTATGACTCATCCCGAGGCACTTCAGATCTGAACTTTCTTTTTCACTTCACCTTCAGACTGCGCAAGGTAGCCTGTGATTTCTTCTTTGTCCCTCCCTTCTATGTGCAGACTATATTTTCTATGTATGGTACCCAGTTTCAACTACACCTGGTACCTAGACCCTTTTCCTTATACTTTTAGTGAGATCTGCGAGCCAGCTGGTTGTCATAATACAATTTCAATCGACTCCCGTTCACCAACCCTTCCTTCCATTCTCTAGCCAAAGTCTTCAACTGCACAACTCCTCTTTCTGTAACATAGGCAACCTCATATGGCCCTATCTAATGCATCCTGAACTTCCCTGGATGCTTCATGAACTTACTGTCATATACAAATACCATATCTCCTTCCTTAAAGACTTTCTTCTTGATGTGCCTATCATGGTAGGTCTTTTCTCTTTCTTTCTGAACCTGCTGGTGAAATCCTGCAATAAATTTGTCTTCTTCCAACTCAACCAATTGCACAAGCCTCTTTTTCAAAGCGTCAGTGTCATCCATATCTATAAAGGCTGCAACTCTCAGACTAGGAACCAAATATTCCATGGGTACAACTCCTTCTAGACCATAGACCAATTTAAAGGGGGTTGCATGGTCAGTTTCTTGCAAGTGGTTCTATAGACCCATAATACTATTGGTACTCTCAAATCCCAATCATCCATGTTCACACTGCATATCTTCATCAACACTATCTCCAAGATCTTATTGAATGCTTCAAATGTCCCATTTTCTTGTGGATGATAAGGCGTACTCTTCTGGTGATGAACATCAAATTCCTGAGTCAAGGATTCAATAGTCTTGTTAATAAAATGTGTGCCTTGATCACTCATAAGGATTTTTGGGCATTCAAACCTGGTTATGATATCATCAAATATGAATCACGCAGTTGTAGTTGCACTACAGTCCTTGACTGCTCTTGCTTCTGCCCATTTGGTCAAATACTTTGTCTTAGTAATTATGTATCTATCTCATTTGTGCTTCTCTGGTGGGTTGATAGGTCCCACGAAGTCAATGGCCCATTTCTCAAATTCTTGTAGGGTCATTTGCGGTGCTAAAGGAATTTCATCTCTTCTGGACAGTTTCCCAACTCTTTGACATACATCACAGGCCTTATAGTATTCCTTATCATCTTTGTGAAGAGTAGGCCACCAAAGGCCAACCCTAAGAATCTTCTATGTTGTTTCTTTCCTTGCATAGTGTCCTCCTGTGATGCCTTCATCTGCTTATGCGAGGATCAATGGTCTCTCTGCTTCCATAACACACCTCCTCAATATCTCATCAGGTCCCATTTTGTATAGTTGTCCAACTATAAGTGAAAAATCTGCAGCATGCACTACCAACTGTTTCTTCTGAGTAATTGTATAGTCACTAGGTTCCATTCATGTTGACAGGAACTAGACTATCTCTGCGAAGTGATCATCAACCTTCCTAATGGCCAAAAACTGTGCATCCAGAAATGTATCCTCCAAACTAGTAGGCTCTTCTCCATGTTCCAACCTCGACAAGTGGTTAGGACCTTTGTTTATTCTTCCTGTCTTAAGCACGATCTTGAAATCATATTCCTGAAATAGCAAAAGCCATATGCATATTATCCCCCCCAACACTGGCTTGTTGACTAGGTATTTCAGCACAGAGTGATCAGTAAACATTTTAAAGTGTCCTCCCAACAAGTAGTGGAGGAACTTCTGTAGCGCATACACCATGGCTAACCCTTCTCTCTCAGTGGTGGTGTAATTAATCTCGGTTGTTGATAGCTTTCTGTTAGCAAAGGCTAACGGGTGGTCAAGGTCTCTAGCTCCCGGTTGTGATAACACTAATCCTAATGCAATAGAAGATGCATTGACATGCACATGAAATTCCTTACTCCAATCTGGGAAAACCAAAATGGGCGCAGTAACCATTTTTTGTTTCAGTGTGTCGAAGCTCTGTTGGCATTCTTCTGTCCAATGAAACTGTCAATCTTTGTTTAAAAGATTCTCCATGGGGGATGTGATCTGTGCATATCCCTTAATGAACTTCTTGTAGTATCCAGTGTTTCAAAGGGATCCTCATCTCTCCCATGGGCCCTTTAATGCCCTTCATATCAGTGAACTTGGTTCGAAACAAGTCTTGATATTCATGCAGTAATTATGTTATCTTGTCAATAGTGGTAGCATCCGAATAATCTCCAACATTTGCAAGTTTTGGTGTCTGCTCTGTTCCAATGTTGACTTTTTTTATTTTAATTGGCTGTCCAACAAAAGGTAGTTCAACTCCTGGTCCTTCTACATCTCTCTGACCTTATGTTTCTACGATGTTCACCTTCCTAGGATCGTCGTCTTCATCAGTATTGATATTCTAACAGCTTTTCAATTTCTAGAGAGGTGCAGTCCATTCGTTCTCTTATTTCTCCCAAGGGAGGCTAGGTGCCTCCTCAAACACTTTCTATCTTACAACCCGTACTGCTTGATCCACTATTGGATATTGGATTTCAAACAAAAAGGTAGTTACAAAGTTCTGGTTCATACCTTCCCAATCTGTAATGATGAGGCACAATTCTGCTTGAAGTTACTAGTTGATAGGGGTTGTGTCCAATGTGTTGATGAATTTGTGTACCCACTTTTCTTAAGGAATTCTGCTCCAGGATGCCCCGCAACTTCGCACATGGTCCTTCGAATAGCTTCGACATGTGTATCTAACTTCACAACCTTCTACTTGCTCTGAAAATTGCGTTGTCATCAAAGTACGACATTGTACCCAGTCTGTAATATTGTTTTTGTGTGTCCCCACCATCTCGTTGGAGTTGCTTTCAGGGCCTCATCCATTGCCAAAAATCTTTGTTGTGTTGGTACAATTTCTTCAAAGTCCAACAAGAATTCTTCTAAGTGATTTAGACCATCAAAGGTGGGAAAGTTACTTACTATTGTGCTTAATCAACGAACTTATCGGGTTAATATAGAAAATCTCCTTGTAGATACTTTGTACATTTTGTTCTTCCAGTTCTCTAATGCTTCTTCTGAATCTGATGAGCATGCATTGTCACTTCGCCAGCTTAGGTTCCCATCTGCCGTAGGATAAATGTAATCCTACCGTTTGGATGTTAATTTGTATATGTTTTCTAGTTCATATGTGCGGTCTTTTTCTCTGATGGGTTATGTGTATCTCTGACCTTCATCAGGATCCAAAGGTGCAATGACCCTAAGGAAATCTCCTTCAAACATCATTCTTCTTTTCTTTAAATCAACCATAGTGGAATTGTTGAAAGCCTAATCAATTCCTAACAACGTAGGGTAAGGAAAACTATCATCAACTATCTCAATCACCTCGAAGTTTGAAAACTTCCTTACTTCGTCGATGTCCACAGGGACACGCTCCAGTCTTCCAAAGGGACTTACAGCTTGTTGATTAGCCATCCTAAGCCTGATAGGGGAATAGATCAACTCAGGTTTTCCCATCAGTGCCAGGTTTGCTTCGTCATGACATTGACTTCTGATCTTATGTTGAGGACTACATAGTCTATATCGTACTCTCCAATCTGAGCATTAAGGTGTAGTTATTTATTTTTCCTTCTCTTCTTGGATAGATTTTGTACTTCTTTATTCAGGAAAGGATCTACCCTTCCTATCTCATACTGTCTGACCAAATTTTGTAGTTCTTGTGTGGATTTTTCATCTTTAATCAACTCAATAAACATATATAAGGAACTAATAAGTTTACTCACCTCTTTTCCATCTCCGGGTGAAGCAGACTGATCAAATTCCAGAGGCATCCCACATTCTCTTACTTCTGGTCATGTATTCGATGAAGAGCCTTGGTCTCTCCCAAATTCTTTGTTTGCCTCCTCAAATATTTTTTTAATTTCTTCGCATCAAACACTTGTGTCTTATATGTAGATTTCTTAACTCCTGATTCTTCTGTAGTCTTTCCTTGGATCACTCTTTCTTCTCCTATAACAACACCTCCTCTAGTGATAACAATGACTCTGGGATCTGCTCCACAAGGTTCTTCTTTGATTAGTTGTATTTTTTGGTTTCCTCCTCGTCTCTCCTAAAGTTTAGCCAACAATGTTGGACATTCCTCGATAACATTCTCAAATGAGTTGCAATAGATACAAGTGGTACAAGGGTTCTGACCGTCCCTTGCCAAGTGTCCTGGCTGTGTGTAGTTATAACAAATGATTTGAACTCGACCTCGACCCATACCTCCTCCTCTTCCTCTTCCTCGGAATCCACTATGAGGGTTGAAGTTTCCTCTCCCTAGGGAGTTATACTATGTAATGCTTCCTTCTTGTTGTATTTCACCTTGAATTTTGTATATATCCCTCGACCTTTCATGCGTGAGATCATAAGCCCTATAATCCCTGTCATCGTGTCCTACTGACTTACATAATGTGCAATGCATATTTGTGGGTGTCTGAACATATTTTTTCATGTAGTAGCATTCACCAGGGCAATGTCGATTTCTACATACCTCGCACCAGGGTAGGGTAGCTTGCTTCAAAGGGCTCGGAGATCTAGAGGCCAAGTATTCATGAAATAGGGGACAATTCTCCTTGTCATGGCCTTCTGATTTTCATATGATACACTAGATATCTTCTCTTTTATCTTTTCCCTTGTATTTCTTCATATCCTCGACCTGCAATGATAAGCTAGTTAGCTGGCTCAAGATTTGACTCATACTTGAGCTAGATTCTCCCATAGGGG
Organism: Picea mariana; assembly: GCA_032191745.1. Taxonomy (NCBI): domain Eukaryota; kingdom Viridiplantae; phylum Streptophyta; class Pinopsida; order Pinales; family Pinaceae; genus Picea; species Picea mariana. The sequence goes on along the minus strand of JASDQU010104242.1, from coordinate 71,421 downwards.
TTGATTCTAACTTCATGGCGATCTCCAGCACCTTAGCTTGTGAAGAAATATTCTATTGCATTAGAGGAACTCTGATGTGTGGTAAGAGGAAGTAATGAACCATTCCTTGTTCTTCTCATCTGGGATCTAAAAACTCAAATGGCCTGTCAAGGTCTTAAATCTCTAATCAAACTCCCACACAGGGTCAACTATTCTCTGCTTGATTTCTTTTAGCTCTGTAATGCACTGTGAATCTGACTTAGGTTCCTTGAATTCGAAAATTAGCACAGTCTTAATGACGTTCAGTGGTTTTGGTGCATCTCCTTGGACAAATTTCATGTACTATATTAGTGCACGATCTCTCAAGGTAGTACTGAGTTGAGCTCATTTAACAGCTTCATCGGTGATATTCTTAATACTCCATACAACTTCACATAGAAACCAATGTTGATCAATATCTTCAGATCCATCTCCTTTGAAGGTGGGTAACCTCATCTCATTTGCCATAGATATTCCTAGGTTTCCTAACTGAATATGTGGTGTACTACTAGTGACAGTGCTCAGAGTGCTCTGGTGACTTTGATTACTCTAATTGCTTAATGTTGCTGAAACAAAAAGAGGAATAATAGTACTTACTTCAACAGTTAGCGCATTTCTTGAAGTTTTTGGCTCTTCTCGACAAGGTTCCTCTAAATGCTCTTCGTCAGTCAAATCTACCTCTTCTCCACTGTAGAAACCTTTGTCCCCGTAGTTCTTCTTAAACAGGTTCGTGAGAGGAACTTATCTGAACACTCTCCCACTGTGCATATGTCCAACCTCTGTGTCATTGTCGTTTTCCGAGTTCTTGAACATTAGCCTTTTCCAATCCAACCAACTACTGTATCTTCAAGATGTTCTTCTCATGCAATAACATCTTGATCCTCAACTTCAAAAAGTGTAAAAATTTCCCTCTAGGTCCCTTAAAGAGATATCTCTCAGCTTGGATATATGACTCTATTCTGTCAACAACAAACTCGATGATATACCCTCCAATGGTACTATCAAACCAATGATATACTTCTCTTAACATGAAATTTTCAACTCTCTTGACCTTCTTGATTAACGTCGGCATCCAAACCATAGGTGGTCTAGATTTGATCTCAAATTGGGTGTTTGCTAACCTAGCTAGCCACTCATATAGCTCTTGATGGATTCCTCCAAAGAAAATCTCATGTATATCAGTAAAGATGTATCTTCCCAACCAATCCTCTATAGTAAGATTAATGTTCTTGTTCTGGGCTTCAACGAAGTCCTTTTCTTGATATTGTATCCACTTTTGAAGCTCTGTCTTTGATGGAAACCACCTTGACATTCCCTCAAGAAGATTCAAGTCCCCACAACGAAACCATTTTTTGGCATAGGAGCAGACCCGAGGTTCAGCTCTAACAGCCCACCAACAATCCCTAACTATTGGCCCTTTCGGCAACACCTACGAAGAAGATGCAGTCTCACCCGAAGTAGCTATAGGGGGTTGCAGGACATAAGTGTCTAGAACCAGAGGAAATGCAAAGTGGATTCACAACAACAACAACAAACAAACACCTAGTTATTCTTTATCTTCCTTAAACCTACTGCGCAAGTTATTTCATATCTAACACAATATCACAATAGAAACATATCAAATGACAAAGAACACAACAAAAATCACACATAACACAAGATATACATGGTTCACACCCACCCTGGGGCTACATCCACAGAACTATGCTTTATAATATATTAAGATGAAATCATACAGTTCTTGTCTGCGCTCTTAGCTAGCAAATCGTGTCTCTTCTCTTCTTCCCTACGCACCCAACTGCAGGGTCGATCTTCACATCCTGCTAAAGATCTTACAATACCAGAAGGCTCTAGCACTCAACACTTCTCTCTCACACAACAACAATCACTCAATAGTAACTATGAACTCTCCACCAACAACGAACAAAAAAAACAACTTTTTCTTACTCCTCTCAACCTTTATTTATACATTACAATCACTCACTGACATACTTAGGTTGAGACCTAAGTGTAAAAACCCTAGATACCAAAACCTTAGGTGTCTAAAACCCTAGGTCAACTTGACCCACATTTTTCAGGGCTTCACCGGCCTGTCTTCCTTCCTTCTTGCGCGGTGATCTAAAGCATCCAACGATGGATTTTTCTGCTTGCTGAGTTGTCCACGATCTATCTTCCTTGTTGATCTGTCGTCCTCGATCTCCTCATCCAACGTCTTGCTTTCTCTTACTTCGCTCCATCTTTTCTTCTCTTTTTCTCACTTCGACCCAGTATCAGTCACTGTGTCTTTCGTGGAGTTCACATTTTTCCTTTTCTTCCTTGATCTTCGCTTGCTTCCATAACCAAGGGCCAACATGTGGTTTCTTTAATTCATCCTTGGGCTTCTGTACTTTGTTCTGGGAAATTTCTTTGCCTTTGCTCTGACTTCTACCTGTACCCCTTTGACCTTGCTTTTGGGCCAATTTCACTTCTGCCTTTGAAGCAATATGATAAGAATCTTCTACATTCCATATTGTCACCATGATCATCTCATCCCGAATCTCATATCTCAGGCCATTCATGTATCTAGCAAATTTTTCATCATCACTCTCACAATGACCAACTCTGATGTTTAGTCTATAAAATTCCTCAATGTATTCCTTCATTGTCATCCCTTTTTGTCTCAAATTATGCATTATTTGAAACAGATTAATTTGGTAATCTCTGGGTATGAATTTGGATTTCATCTTCGTGACCATCCTGTCCCAGCTTTTGATTCTTTGTTTTCCTTTGCAATGCCTGTCAGCCTACAGTTCATCCCACCATAGTGTTGCATGCCCTTTCAGTCTAGTGACTGCGTTCTTTACTTTCTTATCTTCTTCGATATCCTCATAGTCAAAGTATTTATCTAGAGATCTAAACCAATCTAGTAGCTCCTCAATGTCTAAGTTTCCTTCATACATTGGGATGTCCATTTTATCTCTGGCCCCTATTATTGCAACAACTTTGAATAGATGTTTCTCTACAACATCTTCAGCTACAAATTCCTCTTCGGCTCCAACCTCATTCTCACTTTCGACATCACCGATATCTCCAGTATTAGGTGTTTTCCTCTGTGTTGTATCCATAACATCCAATCAAGCATAAAATTCTCTCATTTCCCTTTCCATGGCTGGATCGGGTAAAGTTTTTTCTTGAGGTCTCCTCAACGACATTGTTTCAATCTTTCCACACAAAATTCAATCACATCTTTCCTCTGTCTTACCTCTACAGAAAACAAAATTTGTATGCTCTGATACCACCTGACGCAGACCCCCACCTTAGCAGGGTCCGTTGACCTCCCAGTCTTTGGATATTCCTAATTCCCGAGCTGAAATGGCTTCTTGGTTCCTGCTGGAACCTTCAACACTTAATGACCACATGTCCTTCTCTAAGCTCCACCTTCGTGAAAAAGCACTAGGTGCAAATATCTACTCCATGTGACCAACGACGTGACCACAACCTTAACTCCAAAATTCGCATCGGGTTTTGCGATGTCAAAAATTCCATTGCAAGGCACCCCGACTCCTCTGATTACAAAAATCCCAAAATTTCCCCTCCACAGATCAATGGTCCTGGTTCTTCCAGTATCTGATGGTCCATATCGCATTGGGATTTCGCATATCGGGGATTTGTGAAGTGGCTCTCTCCCCTTCTTCTGAAATCCGAAATTGCGATGACTGCTTTGTCAAATCGATGGTCTTGGATTCCCGTGATCCAACACTCCAGATCCTTCCTTCTCTTATCGGGAATTCACGACTCACGATTCCCAAAAACAACTTCCTCCACACTCCCAACTTCCGAAATGATGATGTCTCGGAACACCCTATTGATGACTCACGCTCCTCAGGATCTAACAGTTGTTATCTCTCCTAATCTTGCGAGTGTTGAAAGACACTCAGTCTTATCCTCTCCGCTAATCCACTAGATCCAATGGTCCACAGAAAATTGATGTTTCTCCCTCTGAGAATTTCAATCGTCCATTCAAGATTTCAAAGACTCCTAGCCAAACAATTGGCGTCTTTCCTCCTGAGCTTGGTTTCTGTGAGGTGGCTTTGAACCTCGTCCTTCCTTTGAAATTTCCAAGTATCTATCCCTCATGAGCTTTATTCTTTTCTACAAATTCAAGGATTCTAAGGGATTCTTGCACGCACTCCTTGTAGCCTTCACAACAATCTTTGATTATCTGAAATCTTCCAACTATGTGCACTCATTACGACAACAGTTCTTCAACTGCTTCCTTGGGTTGGAAAATTCTAAGACTTTGACCTAGCCTGTGCACACCTTGCATGGATCTGGGTTGTATTTGCGCTTCTATTGGTATAAGAA
>JASDQU010104241.1:144590-157273 GCA_032191745.1 Picea mariana | reverse complement strand
TCCATTCCCATAATTTGTCAGAGCAAATAAGAACTACGTCAGGTGGGTTATTGTTATACGGATCTTCAGCCATGGCCAGTTGATCTGGTGCTCTCGGGCACATTAAGCCTGTAGTCAAAGATAGTTCAACGTCTTCATTTAAAGAAATGGGCCGACCGACTGTACTCCAAACATTTCCCCCCTCGTTGTAAATGCGTTCCCGAATGTTCTCCGACTGATCTGGTACTCCGTACTCCATGTGACCTAGGTATCTTTCCTCCCCACTTATTGATTTAGGCACCGTGTTTATGTCAGTCGGCAATTCTTCGAGCTTAATTATTTCATCTGTACTTCCCGTTTTGATCTCAAAATTACAAGACTCGGCCGTTGTTCTTGGGTTGCTGCATGCTATGTAGGTCTGACACTGGTGCATAGTAGCCCACTCCTGCATTTTATGATTTTCGGTTCTGYTATGACGTTCCTTTGCTTGCGGGCGTCCTACCTCGGATCCTCCTGGCTTCTTGTACACACGGCAAAGGGAGAGATCGTTCTGCCAAAATGGACTAAAGTTAGCGCATGTGTATTGCATATGTCTACAGTATGATAGATTTATTAGACAACTTGACCTCAGATCTTAATTTAGAAGGAATTTATATTTTAATAAATAGAGATATATCATATCAGCACATATTTCTGTTAATCGTTTTTTTTCCAGAGGAAAATCTGACTGGAAAAACTAAGGAATATTATATTAATTCAATTTAATATTTTCAAATAAAAATTCATAGAAAAGCGTATTAGATTTATTGACAAACTTAAGGAATACTTCTCCATTATATGAAAAAGCCTTTGAGTATAAATCTCATTTTTTTTTTTTAATGTATTTTTAACTTTCAAGTATTGATACTTCTAGCACTTTGTAAATTCAAAATTATAATTAATAAAGTAAGTTTTATTTAGTATAATTATTGTTATAAGAACATTTAGCTTGTAGTACCTATTAAGACAAGTACTATACTATATATCTGTAGTACTTACTAGCACAGTGGCTAATTCGATGTTGGTAAATGCTGAAAGGTTTACAGTTGAGGAAATCCGAGGTAGAGGAAAAGTGCGGACAGTTGATTAAATCAGTGATAGCATGGAAAAGTGGCTTGTCTGTAATTTCCAAGAATGAAGTTGAAGGAGTGCCTCCTAAACGTGATAATTTTAAAGGTTAATTATTTAAAAGTGGCAATCATATGATGCTACAGTAATTTCTTAATATGATTAGGTAAATGTTAAAAAGTAAACAGTTTAACTGATGCATTCATAAACTCATTGATTTTGGAGGACCACTAAGAATATACCGGCTTTTTCAATGTGTAGCCATCAGATTATAATTTAAGATTAAAAGATCATTAATTGTGCCCATCTCCAATAAATATAGGCCTTTAAGCACACTTGGTTTTTTTAACAGAAAAAAAGTATTTTTAAAATTTTTAAAGTTCTGATATTTTTTAATGAAATTTGATTATATAAATTTGTGTAAAGTTATTATTATTTTTTTAAATTGTATTTTTGAATATTTACTAAAAAAATCTTCATATGCTAAAATTATACACTCTCAACTATTTATATCTACAATTCTAACAATTTATGACTACAGAAAAAATATTTCATAGAATCCCATCCCATCCCATCCCATCCCTCGGAGCAAACAAGTTAAATTACCATGGCATTTGGAATAAATACCTTCTGAATTCTTTGGTTTTCCAGTTGTGGCAGCCTATATTCGTTCATGATCCAGCTCGTCCTTTTCCCCCTGGGCGCCTTTCCTTTGTAAAATACGAGCGTTTTCTTCAAGCCGATGCAACGAGAGACTCCATTGCCAATCATCCGGTCGGCGCCTGTAGCTTTCCAATACCCAGAAGTTGTAACTCTGTTAGGTCGATCTCCCTTCCTATACTTTCTATCCCGCTGCACGTAAAAGAACCACTCTTTCTCTCCAATGGAAGCCAAAGCTGTGAAGTTCAAGATAGAGGCTAAGGTTAAGAGAAAAACACAATTCCATTGATGCTCCAAAAGAAAGGAAAAAACATAAAATTTTATATGAATGAATTAAACAGAAATAGTGGGTCTATATCTATGTAGAACCTGGAAGTTCCCAAGGATCGTATCGATAGAGATCGACGGATGTAATCAGTTCAATATCGAAGTGCTGCCCCTCCACTTTTCTGCGCAGATAAAACTCCACTARTTCTTCTTCTGTAGGATGGAATCTGAAGCCCGGCATGAGGAYTTCCTGGTCGTGCYTGAAGATGCTTTCAACTGCTTTCCAGTCTTTGTCTTTCATACCGCAGGAAGACTTTGTCAAATTCATCGCCAGGAAAATCGTTGCAGAACCCAAAATTCAGAGATTAATTTACACTAARCACGTGAAGTAGAAGTCCCTCTGAAAACTGAAAATTTATCAAACAAATAAGTAATTTGATATCCCTCTCTTTCTAGCTTATATATAGAGATGCAGAACAAGTGCCAAAGGTTTTCAATGTACTCAGTAGAGCTCTCACGAGACGTCCAGTCAGTAGAACCTTCACGAGATGTCGGTGCGAGCCTATGGGTCTGGATCCATTGAAAGATCTACGCATGAGCCCTCTGCACCATCGCAAAGTTGGACCTTTCTTAACTCCTGACAAAGACGTCAATTTGGTTCGGCCTGCATTACGCTGCAATAGTCATCGGCTTACAGACACAGTTCACTAGACTCCAAAAATCGTGGACCATCTCTCTCGCTGCAAATTACACAGATAACCATTGACAACCATCTGAATTCCAAAGGAAACCCGTGACACGCCGTCAGACGGTTGTGCGTGCCGTGCAAAATAACAAATTAGCAAACCCTAATCTAACCAAACTGCCTTTTTCGCCCACTCCCCTTGACTTATTGAGTTCCTTTCGCGATATACCATAGAAATATGAAATCAATAAATCATCCTCGGTCCTTTTGAATACGACGGACAGAATTATACACTCTTTGAGCCGGACGATTGAATTTAAGGGTTGGGAAGATCTGCAACTACTGCCACCTGCTAGATCTATCCACCTTCACCTCCCTTCCGCTCCTCTACATCCATTTTACTTTTTCAAGTTGGATCTATCGTTGTCAATAGCATCCCTCTATATCACTAAAAGTTAATATTTAGCTTTCTTTTTTCTCGACTTTTCATGAAAATCACAATCCCCGTTATGGAGAATGACATTCCTTTGTATCGCTAAATGTTAATATCTAGCTTTTTTTTCTGACTTTTGAAGAAAATCGCAATCACCGTGATGGAAACCTGGGATTGTTTTCCGTAAAGAGATATATGAAGCTTATCTACTAAATTTGAAGAATATGCTGTGTTTATTATCCAGTTTCCACAGTTAAAGTTAAAGTAGGGTTAATTCGGGAGTAATCTTCTCTTGAATTATTTTTTGAATAGGTCTTTTAATTGTATGGTTTTAAATCTCTAACCAATCCAAAACTCTAGTAAATTTTTTAAGCATCTAGATTGATTGAAATAAAAATTTTGAAATACATGAAACTTTGATTATGCGAAACTCAGAATACAGCTAAAAATCTAACCAGATTGATCGAATTCAGGATCTATTTGCTCATGAGGTAGCCCACTACTCCTTACAGTAGCCTACTACTTACAGTATGCTACAAGTTTTAAAAATGTAAAATCTAATTCCTGTCAATATCAAAATCATATAGAAGCTCGTGTCCATTTGGCCCAATCTCTCAAAATTTCCATAAAGATACGCATTGGACGGCGTGGACTGTCATAAAGAGGTTGCCTTCAGAAGTTTGAAAGTCTGACAGTTATGAATCTTCCTTGGACCGACTTCGTACCTTCAGTTACTCACGTTTAATAACTGACGCKCTTTGGCCAGTAAAATGTCTGCAAAAGCTCTAAAGGCCAACTGMATTCTAGRTCTGGTGTCGTGTCATATGTTTTACCATCACATCATTTTTTACATTCTGTGAGATATATATATATGAAGGTTTAAATTCGTGCGGAATACCCTTTACAGAAATAACTCAAATTCTTACTCGAAATATTTTATATTCAMGAAGAGTGAGAGTTAAAAGGATTGCAGTACCAGAAGAAAGTATTTAACAAACCCTAAGGCAAACAGCCATTTTCGCCTACTCCCGTCCAGCTGATTGAACTCCTTTCGTGATATACCATTTTAGTTGGCCGAATGAATTTAAGGCTGGAAAGCATCATCAACTACCACCACCCGCTGGATTTATCCAGCTTAACCTCCCCTCCGTTCCACTCCACACAAACATGATTTCACTTTTACAAGTTGGTTCTATCACTATAAATACTATCCCTCTATCACTAAAAGTCAATATCTAGCCTTTTCTTTGTGAACTTTTAATGAAAATCACTCTCCCAATTGTTGGCACTGTCTTTTACAAAATATCTTTGACTCTTATCTACAAGAATAGAAGAATTGCTATGTCTCTTCTCCATTTTGGCTTTTCTTATCTACAAGAATCAAAGAATATGCTCATTTTAAATGAAAATCACTCTCCCCATTGTTGGCACTGTTTCTACAAAAACATCTTTAACTATTATCGACAGAATTGAAGAATTTCTTCTCCATTTTGGCCCTTGATTCTTATCTACAAGAATTGAAGAATTTCCTCTCCATTTTGGCCTTTGATTCTTATCGACAAGAATTGAAGAATATCCTATGTCTCCTGTTCATTTTCTTTTATTAAAAGGATTATACAAGCTAATTACTCTTAAGAAGCGCATGTCTTTATAATTTATTTATTCAAAGTTTCAATAAACACATTTTTGAGATGTTAGTGATATACACCATACATTAAGTTAATGATTAATGAATAGTATGATATTTAATATATAGAAGAAAAAAAAAACAAGATACTATACACCAATTATTCATTAAGTACATTGTATTGTACATAATTTTTAGAACATGGCTATAAGAAATTGCATTTCAATGTTTTATATAGTTCATTATGAGGATTCGATCATGATTTGAATTATTTTAGGCACGAAATGAGAGCAGAGATATAATAAAGAAATGTACATAGATATATGATATATCCAATAATATAACATAAATTTATCAGAGATATAACCATAAACATAGAGAAATGTACAAAAGTGTAGAAATCGAGTATGTGAGGGTTACACTCATTCACAAGAAGATGATCATTACAATGAGGCTCCAAAGAAAGATGAAAAACAAATAGTTTTGTGGACCCTGTTTTGGATAGTTTGGTGTATCAACTTCCAAGGGGCATAACTTTGGCATACATCTCTGTTTGGCATGCACGATAGCTCATTGGAAAGGTATCAATGAGAAGATTCATTTTGGGGGTTCAATAAGAGCCTTTTCCTATCATTAAGGTGTTGGATCACGAAAAAACGCCTTTTAGACACTTAAAGTGACCCGAGAATTTTAGTACCCGATAAACATCTAAAAATAGTAAGTTGTCAAAAAATTGTTTTGAGTCGGTCTTAATAGGTGGGTGGCCACCGATATCCACCTCGATCAATCCTCCCTCCTTAAGAAGTAATGGTCTCCATTGCGTTGAGTTCCGGGGGGAGAGGGGGAAACGTTTGTTGAATTTAAACCTTGGTGAGGTGTTTGCGTTGCTCAAGAAGTTGTGTTGCTTGGTTTGTGGGAGGTTGTCGAGAAATTGATGAGATGACTATGTGATGAAGGAATCTTTTCTCTTTCCTTCAATCTTGTTGACATGTTTATGTTGGATATAAGGTGCTTGGACTGAGGTTGTAGTAGTTACAGTGTCCTTTTGTTAACCTTTTGAATAGATTGTGAAGAAGGTGAATTTTGCAGTATGAGATACTACCTTGCGGAACTGTTTAGGTGGGACAGTAGTTGGAAATACATATGGTATCATGTAGAGATGACCCCAGAGTAACAATGACACTACGGGGTCGAAACTCATAAATTTCGTGGCACTCTCGCATATATGACTGGCCCAAAAGAACATCACAGACATCCAATAGGGAAACATCACATAATACCTCATCCTTGAAGGGTTGGATGTTGTATGACAATCGAAACTGTTGGCTGAAAAAAAGATCTCATCCCTAATGAAGCCACCTGATGTTGTATGGTTGTAGGTGTAGTATTGTCAACAATCCCAATTGCTTGACGACCTCTGTTGAGATGAGGTTCTTCTGGCTTCTGCTATCAACAATGAAATGCAACAGGTCCCCTTCACCCACATCTATGAATGAAATATGAGCTCCCCCTCTTCAGTATCTGTTGGTTCTTCTAGTTGAATTATTGTGGTCATGACTATAGTAGTGGGGTTTGCATCGATGATATGTCTTCTTCCATTATTTTATAAATCAGGGTTCGTCTCCTTTTCTTTGACCTCGACCACCGATGATTTTTTTGAGTGACATTCATCAGTGTTGTGCTAGGGGATTTTGTGGAAATCGTACCACTTTCCAGTGTCCATCTTTGTATTTTCATTACCCTTCTTCTCATGTGGCTTGGATGGTTTTTCGGGAGCCTGTTTGCCAGGGTAGTCTTTATCATACTTTGTTTGTTGCGTATTTGCAGACCTGAACTCTCATTTGTTATGGTGCCTAAATTTCTGCTCAATTTTGAGACCATATCGATAGGACACTCTTAGTGATGAGATTTACAGAAAATCCATTTCGGTTTGAATGTACCTATGCAAATCCTTGCAGTATTTCAAAACAAGATGTTGCTCAAAGTCTTTGATACCTACCTTGGTGCGCAAGGTAGGGAAATACTTTATGAACTTTGACATTGTTTGGCTCTTCTCTTGCCGTAGTGTGGTCCATATCATGTATTGTTCGTCATAGTTACCAACAGGGTAATATTGTTCCTTGACCACATCCACAAAAAAGTCCCAAGTGGGATCGGCCCCATATATTCCAGAATCCTCTTTGGAACTTTTCTCCCATTAAGTTTTCCACCAATGTTTGACATGGGGGAGAGCCTTAAGGAGTGTGAAGGTGATATTTTTCTTGTCAGAGAAATTGTGAACAAAGAAATAACCTTCTACTAGACTTAACTAATATTCTAGGGCATCTCCATCTATCCATCCTTCAAATACGGGAATATCAAAATTAACCTGTACCTTGAAAGACAATGTGCCTCCAAAGTGGCCACTTGATGAAGACACGCATGTTGTTATCGACAGGCGTTGAAGGACATGGGAAAAATTCTCCATCATTTCGTCCCTCCGTCACATGAGATCTTTCTCAAGCAATAGACTAATATAATCTTTTGGTCCATATTTTTTTCTTTTCTTCCACCATGGAGGGTTTCTTGGGCATGTGAGAGCGATTGTACTCAAGAGATATAAGCTCGATACCCAAATTGCTATACTCAGACCTCGTCGAAGACATGCACTGAAAAACAATCAAGAACAACCTGCTCTGATACCACTAATCCAAATTCTTTTCTGCACGAAATGAGAGTGGAGATATAATAAAGAAATGTACATAGATATAACCATAAACACAGAGATACAATAATACACAATTTCTAATAATAAGTGAAATGTACAAAACTATAGAAATATAGAGTGAAAGACTCGCTAGAATGGTGGCATCTTATCTCTAAGAAGAGATTTTACGGCTATGCTCATTCGCAAGAATATGGTCGTTACAATGAGGCTCCAAAGACATTTTTAACATAAATAAAATCCAAAACCTTAACCATGGAACATGAAAAGAAAACAGTTATGTGGACTTCATTTTGGGAAGTTTGGTGTATCAACTTCCCGAGGAAGTAACTTTGGCATACAATCTATGTTTGGGGAACACGGTATCTCGTTTGAAAGGTATCGATGAGGAACTTCATTTTGGGGGCTGAAATAGTTTCTTTATCTATCATTGAAGTGTGTGATCGCAAAAAAACATCATTTAGACTCTCAAAGTGGCCCTAGAAGTTTAGGACCCGATAAACTGTTAAAGTCCGAGCAAACTACAGATCACAGGGTTGTGGGAGGTTTTATATCAGATGATAAATTTCACCAGATATCCACTCATATTGTACAGTCAAAGTCAAGTAAAGCTTCAAATGCAAGGTTAATAAACCCTTAACTATTATATTTGGATTTTGTATCATATCAATGTAGTCAATTAATTGTATTGTGGATTCATATTAGGTAAACTTGAATCGAGTGCAATGGTTGAATGGTTGGGATAGGTTGTAGTGATGGAAATAGTTAAAGTTTATGGACCTAATGGTTAAGAACATATGTATCCTCTTTAGAGATCATAAGTTCAAATAAGTTCAAATCGAGAAGCAATAGAGTATGTATGTATACATCAATAGAGTATGTACATAGGGTATGTGTGTATACCTTAATAGTAAAAATTTAAAAGAGTTATTAAAATCCAAAATTTCAATTATTAATATTTTACAATCTAAATACAATAAAAATTTTTGAAAATATTAAATTATATATATATATATATATATATATATCTTAAAATTTTATATCTTAATATCAAATTTCACTTACTATAATATAAAAAAATAATTAAGCCGATAGGCATCCCCTATTGGAATCAATGGATTAATCAACTTTTTAATTGCAAAATCTGATCTGATGGTCACGAATTGAAGATTCTAACATAATTAACAAATTATTACACTGAATTATCAATTGCCACTAAGCATAATTTATAAAATCTAAACAATATTACTTAGATTTTAACATTTACCTGTTCAGTTTTAACATTTACGTGATACATAATGGATCTAAAGCGTTTAGCATCGATCTGAAGGGTTTGCTTTTGCCACGTTCTAGTAATCGATTAATTCTACGAATAATGACAAAGTTTTAATGGATCTGAAGCGTTTGCTTTACCTTTCATAACTGGCGTGTGGTAACGTGGATTGCACGTTTGGGTAACATTTCATAACAGGCATACACTTGTTGGTAGGATGGGTAGCCGAATATTCCTTCACTTTTTACCAATACCCATGACCGGATTGTGTTTTCTTATCAACTGTGTGGTGAAGTTTCATGTGTACAGCTACAGGGCCTTATCGTTTTGTGATGCTGGCAAAACCAGACATATACTTTATTTATATATATTTATATTTGGTTGAACATTTAAGGGATTTCCTCTGGAATGTTTATTGTTTGGCAATCTAATGTCCAAATCGTTTTGCAGGAATCGATCGATTCTTTTAGCATATCTATTTCAGTGTTCATTTTGAAGGCACAATTTTTTTTTATACATTGGAGAGGTTCAAATATTGTATAGTAAGTTTCTATGCATTTTAAAATGGTCGTATTATTAAAGCATATATCAAAACCATAGGGTTAACATTTTTCTTCTGTCTTCCTGTTTAGGGATTATCAACCTCACGGCCACCGAACCTGTGAGTCGTCATAGTCGCATGCTTTTTGTTTTTACATTTTAATGTTTTGGCATATGCTTGACGAGGGGGCGATCGAACATTAGCACTTGAATGTTGTAATTGTCTTCCCAGGTTAACCCTCGTGGATTTCCCAGAAATAAAATAATGTTATATTATGTAGGTCAAGACAATCCATGCATTATGATTTGCTAACTCAATCTCATTAATAAATTAAATATGTTATTTTCCATTTGGACAATGCAAGCATTCAAGACAATCCATGCATTATGATTTGCTAACTTAATATCATTAATAAATTAAATATGTTATTTTTCAGTGTGAAAATGCAAGCATTCAATGAGAAAATGATGTAATATCAGGCGCATTCAATCCATGGGTAAATTTTAACGTTAAAGAAAGAAACACAACCATAATACCTATACCATGTTCCAGGGAAATAAAAGTCACAGTTAACCTGCACAAAGTAGCGATTATTACTGTTATTGTGAAATTACTTAATGGATTTTGCCTGCCATATTATCAGAAATTTGTCCTTAGTTGACGCGGATTATACCATATTAGTGTCACACAGTCGCAACTGTTGGAATAATGTAGAAATGATAGGCAGATTGCTAGGGATTGGGTTGATGTGTTCCGTTTATATTTAGTATGGAGAGGTTTTAGATCCACACTTTATGGATCTATGATTTGGTTTGTTGTGACTATCTAAACCTATATATTGTATTTTGATTTCATTAGATAATCGAATTGGTTTTGACCATTCCTTTGAGTGAGGGAGCCTTTTGTGCTCTGCTCCCTTTGCCTCTCTGTGTTTAATTTAAGTTGGTATCAAAGCGTGTGTGAGCTCTAGCGTATGGTGGAGGAAATCCATAGGACAGGGTGTCATTGATTGAGAAAGCCACATTGGTGTGGAGGAGAGTGTTGCGTTGATTGTGAAAGTAGCACAGTTGAGGTAGCCGCCATACCTGCTGCGCGATTGAACCAGAGGTAGCAGCCAGAAAGAGCACTCTCAGATTTAAAGATCTTTCCCGAAAATTGAAGCTGTTGCCGCTAGCTGAACGGAACGCTCCCTGTAATTGAGATCGTTGAGGAGGAGCCACCAGTTTGTGAATCCCCGTCCAGCTCCTTGAGCTGCGTGTAACCCTATCGCCTATATTTACTGCAGCCACCAAAGAAGAAAACATTGCTGCAGCTGTGGATGGAGCTGGTACTCAGTGCGTGAGCTAGAAGGAAATCACTGAAGAGGAGGAGGAGCCGGTGCCTGCGTGAAGGAGAACCTGCAACGTGAAGAGAAGGGATCCACTGCTCTTTTTAACACGCCCAACTGCCTATGTGAAGAAAAGTATCTGTAAAATCTGGTATTACAGAGACTTTGACTGGCGCTGCCTCCTGGCGCAGCCTGCAAAAGAGCAAGGTGTGTCGTCCAATTTTTTTTCTGGAAACTTTTTTTTGCTGATTGATTTTGTATTCACTTGCCCAACAACCGTTGGCTGATACATATATCAATGAGGCTTCCAAATTGAATGGAGAGAACTACGTCAATTGGAAATTCAAGTTGCGGACTGTTCTTGAATTATTTGGTGGCTGGACGATTGTGAATGGCACTGAGCTGAAGCCTACAGATCCTGCATTACTTGTAGATTGGAATAAGAGGGAAGCCAGAGAAAAGGTTACATTGCGAATGCATGTGCAAGATAAAATTATTCCTCACATAAGAAATTGTGACACGTCTAAGAAAACATGGGACATGCTCAAAAGCCTATATGAAACCACTGATGCAAAATCGGGTATTGTTTCTGAAGACCAAACTGATGTCGATCAAGATGGAAGCAAATGAAGGGGTAAGTAAGTTCATCTCTCACATCAAAGATTTAAGTGATAATTTGGCAGCTATAGGTGAAGAAGTAGATAGTACTAATCAAGTAACTATCGCTCTGAAAGGTTTACTACTAGATTATAAAGTGTTTATTTCAGCACTTGCAGCGAGAGAAAACCCCCCAAATTTTGTAGATCTTACAGGTATTATTCTTCAAGAAGAAGAAAGGATGAACAATTATGATCAAGATGCTAAAAATTCAGATCTCGCACTGATGGCACGAGGTAAATATACGCACAGAGGTAAACAATGGAGCAAACCATGGAGCAAATCATGGAATGGAGACAGAGGCAAATTTCACTCAAAATAGAAAGGTATGGCTCAGACTGATGTTAATATAAATAATGGAGATGGTTATTATTGGGGCAAACCAAGACACCTCAATAGAAATTATTATCAGAAAAAATATCATAGTAATAGAAGCCACAATGAAAGTCACAATGCAAATTACAATGGGAATTTTGCAAACACAGACAATCCTGAAATTAATGGATTAAGAAATTTGAGATTATTTATTTCTGAGGATGCTCTGTCTGTTGAGACAGATGATAAGAATGCATGGTTTATAGATTCAGGTGCATCTGCACATATGTCCTGTAGGAGAGAATGGTTCGATGACTACAATGAGAAATTTGATGGCACTCATATCTATTTAGGTGATAATAGGTCACTCAAAGTTCAAGGTTATGGAATAGTAAAGGTGAAATTATCTAATGGCGAATTGAAATAGATACATAATGTTATGTATGTGTCTGGTATTAAAAAGAATCTCATCTCTGTTTCAACCATAACCGATTATGACCTAAAAGTAGAATTTGGCAAGTACCAGTGTCTTATCAAAGACATTCGACACCACTACAAGACTGTTGCTATAGGTTCAAGATGTGGAGGACTATATAAGCTGGATGTGTGCACAGATAGTCATCTAGCGCTGGAATCCACAATCATCACCACAGAGCAACTCTGGCATCAAAGGTATGGCCACATAAGCCATCATGATCTTATACTGCTTCAAAAGAAATCTATGGTCAAGTGTCTGCCTGTAATAAAGAATGTGCATTTAGAATGTAGTGCTTGTGCACTTGGCAAACAACACCGAGATGCATTCCCTGTACATCAAGAGAAGAGACACACTGATCTGCTTGAATTAATCCATACAGATGTATGTGGACCTATGCAAACTAAATCATTAGGAGGTGCATCATATTTTCTAACATTTATTGATGACAGATCTATATACACATGGATCTATTTTATAAGAAGGAAAGGAGATGTATTTGAATATTTCAAGGAGTTCAGAATCATGATCGAAAAGCAGACAGGAAAATGCATTAAAATTCTCAGATCTGATAGTGGAGGTGAATATGTGTGTGGAGCTTTCAAGAAATACTGTAAGGAAAATGGAATCCAG
>JASDQU010104241.1:120260-144192 GCA_032191745.1 Picea mariana | reverse complement strand
GAAGAGTGAGAGTTAAAAGGATTGCAGTACCAGAAGAAAGTATTTAACAAACCCTAAGGCAAACAGCCATTTTCGCCTACTCCCGTCCAGCTGATTGAACTCCTTTCGTGATATACCATTTTAGTTGGCCGAATGAATTTAAGGCTGGAAAGCATCATCAACTACCACCACCCGCTGGATTTATCCAGCTTAACCTCCCCTCCGTTCCACTCCACACAAACATGATTTCACTTTTACAAGTTGGTTCTATCACTATAAATACTATCCCTCTATCACTAAAAGTCAATATCTAGCCTTTTCTTTGTGAACTTTTAATGAAAATCACTCTCCCAATTGTTGGCACTGTCTTTTACAAAATATCTTTGACTCTTATCTACAAGAATAGAAGAATTGCTATGTCTCTTCTCCATTTTGGCTTTTCTTATCTACAAGAATCAAAGAATATGCTCATTTTAAATGAAAATCACTCTCCCCATTGTTGGCACTGTTTCTACAAAAACATCTTTAACTATTATCGACAGAATTGAAGAATTTCTTCTCCATTTTGGCCCTTGATTCTTATCTACAAGAATTGAAGAATTTCCTCTCCATTTTGGCCTTTGATTCTTATCGACAAGAATTGAAGAATATCCTATGTCTCCTGTTCATTTTCTTTTATTAAAAGGATTATACAAGCTAATTACTCTTAAGAAGCGCATGTCTTTATAATTTATTTATTCAAAGTTTCAATAAACACATTTTTGAGATGTTAGTGATATACACCATACATTAAGTTAATGATTAATGAATACATTAAGTTAATGATTAATGAATAGTATGATATTTAATATATAGAAGAAAAAAAAAAACAAGATACTATACACCAATTATTCATTAAGTACATTGTATTGTACATAATTTTTAGAATATGGCTATAAGAAATTGCATTTCAATGTTCTATATAGTTCATTATGAGGATTCTATCATGATTTGGATTATTTTCGGCACAAAATGAGAGGAGATATAATAAAGAAATGTACATAGATATATGATATATCCAATAATATAACATAAATTTATCAAAGATATAACCATAAACATAGAGAAATGTACAAAAGTGTAGAAATCGAGTATGTGAGGGTTACACTCATTCACAAGAAGATGATCATTACAATGAGGCTCCAAAGACACATGAAAAACAAATAGTTTTGTGGACCTTGTTTTGGATAGTTTGGTGTATCAACTTCCGAGGGGCATAACTTTGGCATACATCTCTGTTTGGCATGCATGATAGCTCATTGGAAAGGTATCAATGAGGAGATTCATTTTGGGGGTTCAATAAGAGCCTTTTCCTATCATTAAGGTGTTGGATCGCGAAAAAACGCCTTTTAGACACTTAAAGTGACCCGAAAATTTTAGTACCCGATAAACATCTAAAAATAGTAAGTTGTCAAAAAATTGTTTTGAGTCGGTCTTAATAGGTGGGTGGCCACGGATATCCACCTCGATCAATCCTCCCTCCTTATGAAGTAATGGTCTCCATTGCGTTGAGTTCCCGGGGGAGAGGGGGAAACGTTTGTTGAATTTAAACCTTGGTGAGGTGCTTGCCTTGCTCAAGAAGTTGTGTTGCTTGGTTTGTGGGAGGTTGTCGAGAACTTGATGAGATGACTATGTGAAGAATGAATCTTTTCTCTTTCCTTCAATCTTGTTGACATGTTTATGTTGGATATAAGGTGCTTGGACTGAGGTTGTAGTAGTTACAGTGTCCTTTTGTTAACCTTTTGAATAGATTGTGAAGAAGGTGAATTTTGCAGTATGAGATACTACCTTGCGGAACTGTTTAGGTGGGACAGTAGTTGGAAATACATATGGTATCATGTAGAGATGAACCCAGAGTAACAATGACACTACCGGGTCGAAACTCATAAATAGCGTGGCACTCTCGCATATATGACTGGCCCAAAAGAACATCACAGACATCCAATAGGGAAACATCACATAATACCTCATCCTTGAAGGGTTGGATGTTGTATGACAATCTAAATTGTTGGTTGAAAAAAAGATCTCATCCCTAATGAAGCCACCTGATGTTGTATGTTTGCAAGTGTAGTATTGTCAACAATCCCAATTGCTTGACGACCTCTGTTGAGATGAGGTTCTTCTGGCTTCCGCTATCAACAATGAAATGCAACAGGTCCCCTTCACCCACATCTATGAATGAAATATGAGCTCCCCCTCTTCAGTATCTGTTGGTTCTTCTAGTTGAATTGTTGTGGTTATGACTATAGTAGTGGGGTTTGCATCGATGATATGTCTTCTTCCATTATTTTATGAATCAGGGTTTGTCTCCTTTTTTTTGACTTCGACCACCAATGATTTTTTTGAGTGACATTCATCAGTGTTGTGCTAGGGGATTTTGTGGAAATCGTACCACTTTCCAGTGTCCCTCTTTGTATTTTCATTACCCTTCTTCTCATGTGGCTTGGATGGGTTTTCGGGAGCCTATTTGTCAGGGTAGTCTTTATCATACTTTGTTTGTTGCGTATTTGCAGACCTGAACTCTCATTTGTTCTGGTGCCTAAATTTCTGCTCAATTTTGAAACCATATCGATAGGACACTCTCAGTGATGAGATTTACAGAAAATCCATTTCGGTTTGAATGTGCCTATGCAAATCCTCGCAGTATTTCAAAACTAGATGTCGCTCAAAGTCTTTGATACCTACCTTGGTACGCAAGGTAGGGAAATACTTTATGAACTTTGACATTGTTTGGCTCTTCTCTTGCCGTAGTGTGGTCCATATCATGTATTGTTCATCATAGTTACCAACAGGGTAATATTGTTCCTTGACCACATCCAAAAAAAAGTCCCAAGTGGGATCAGCCCCATATATTCCAGAATCCTCTTTGGAACTTTTCTCCCATTAAGTTTTCCACCAATGTTTGACATGGGGGAGAGCCTTAAGGAGTGTGAAGGTGATATTTTTCTTGTCGGAGAAATTGTGAACAAAGAAATAACCTTCTACTAGACTTAACTAATTTTCTAGGGCATTTCCATCTATCCATCCTTCAAATACGGGAATATCAAAATTAACTTGTACCTTGAAAGACAATGTGCCTCCAAAGTGGCCACTTGATGAAGACACACATGTTGTTATCGACAAGCGTTGAAGGACGTGGGAAAAAATCTCCATCATTTCGTCCCTCCGTCACATGAGAGCTTTCTCAAGAAATAGACTAATATAATCTTTTGGTCCGTATTTTTTTCTTTTCTTCCACCATGGAGGGTTTCTTGGGCATGCGAGAGCTATTGTACTCAAGAGATAGAAGCTCGATACCCAAATTGCTATACTCAGACCTCGTCAAAGACATGCACTGAAAAACAATCAAGAACAACCTGCTCTGATACCACTAATCCAAATTCTTTTCCACACGAAATGAGAGTGGAGATATAATAAAGAAATGTACATAGATATATGAGATATCCAATAATATAACAAAGATTTATCATAGATATAACCATAAACACAGAGATACAATAATACACAATTTCTAATAATAAGTGAAATGTACAAAACTATAGAAATATAGAGTGAAAGACTCGCTAGAATGGTGGCATCTTATCTCTAAGAAGAGATTTGACGGCTATGCTCATTCGCAAGAATATGGTCGTTACAATGAGGCTCCAAAGACATTTTTAACATAAATAAAATCCAAAACCCTAACCATGGAACATGAAAACAAAATAGTTATGTGGACTTCATTTTGGGAAGTTTGGTGTATCAACTTCCCGAGGACGTAACTTTGGCATACAATATATGTTTGGGCAACACGGTATCTCGTTTGAAAGGTATCGATGAGGAACTTCATTTTGGGGGCTGAAATAGTTTCTTTATCTATCATTGAAGTGCGTGATCGCAAAAAAACATCATTTAGACTCTCAAAGTGGCCCTAGAAGTTTAGGACCCGATAAACTACTAAAAATAGTAAGTTGTCAAAAAAATGTTTTGAGTCGATTGGAATAGGTGGGTGGCCACCGATATCCACTTGGATCAATTTCATACCTTTCAATTACTCATGTGAAATACATCGTGTTCCTGAGCCGTTAAATAGTTGGCAAGCGCTTTAAAGCCCGAGCAAACTACAGATCACAGGGTTGTGGGAGGTTTTATATCATATGATAAATTTCACCAGATATCCACTCATATTGTACAGTCAAAGTCAAGTAAAGCTTCAAATGCAAGGTTAATAAACCCTTAACTATTATATTTGGATTTTGTATCATATCAATGTAGTCAATTAATTGTATTGTGGATTCATATTAGGTAAACTTGAATCGAGTGCAATGGTTGAATGGTTGGGATAGGTTGTAGTGATGGAAATAGTTAAAGTTTATGGACCTAATGGTTAAGAACATATGTGTCCTCCTAAGAGATCATAAATTCAAATGGAGAAGCAATAGGGTATGTAGATAGGGTATGTGTGTATACCTCAATAGTAAAAATTTAAAAGAATTATTAAAATCCAAAATTTCAATTATTAATATTTTATAATCTAAATACAATAGGAATGGATTAATCAACCTTTTAATTACAAAAACTGTGATGGTCATGAATTGAAGATTCTGACATATTCTTGATCTTACCCCAAATCAATGAATAAGATTGTTCGCATTAACTCCTTTGCATTTATAAATCTGTACGTTCATCATGTTTACTATTTTACTTTTACAAAACATGATTAACAAATTACGACACTGAATTATCAATTGCCACGAAGCATAATTGTTTTAACATTTACGTGATACATAATGGATCTAAAGCGTTTACCATGGATCTGAAGGGTTTTCTTTTGCCACGTTCCAGTAATCGATTAATTCTACGAATAATGACAAAGTTTTAATGGATTTGAAGCGTTTGCTTTACCTTTCATAACTGGCGTGTGGTAACGTGGATTGCACGTTTGAGTAACATTTCATAACATGCATACACTTGTTGGTAGGATGGGTAACCGAATATTCCTTCACTTCTTTACCAATACCCATGACCGGATTGTGTTTTCTTATCAACTGTGTGGTGAAGTTTCATGTGTACAGCTACAGGGCCTTGTCGTTTTGTGATGCTTGCAAAACCAGACATATACTTTATTTATATATATTTATATTTGGTTGAACATTTAAGGGATTTCCTCTGGAATGTTTATTGTTTGGCAATCTAATGTCCAAATCGTTTTGCAGGAATCGATCGATTCTTTTAGCATATCTATTTCAGTGTTCATTTTGAAGGCACAATTTTTTTTCATACATTGGTAAGGTTCAAATATTGTATAGTAAGTTTCTATGCATTTTAAAATGGTCGTATTATTAAAGCATATATCAAAACCATAGGGTTAACATTTTTCTTCCGTCTTCCTTTTTAGGGTTTATCAACCTCACGGCCACCGAACCTGTGAGTCGTCACAGTCGTATACTTTTTGTTTTTACATTTTAATGTTTTGGCATATGCTTGACGAGGGGGCGATCGGACATTAGCACCTGAATGTTGTAATTGTCTTCCCAGGTTAACCCTCGTGGATTTCCCAGAAATAAAATAATGTTATATTATGTAGGTCAAGACAATCCATGCATTATGATTTGCTAACTCAATTTCATTAATAAATTAAATATGTTATTTTTCAGTTGGACAATGCAAGCATTCAAGACAATCCATGTATTATGATTTGGTAACTTAATATCATTAATAAATTAAATATGTTATTTTTCAGTCTGAAAATGCAAGCATTCAATGAGAAAATGATGTAATATTAGGCGCATTCAATCCATGGGTAAATTTTAACGTTAAAGAAAGAAACACAACCATAATACCTATACCAAATTAATTTTAACTACATTTAAGATGAAGTTCAATGAATTATGTGAGATATCAAATTTGGTATTTGATTTAAATTGGTGTACTCAAATATAATATTTGATTTAAATTAGTTTATTCGTATATAGTATTTGATCTAAATTAGTGTAGAATTATTTTATTTTTAAAAGAGATTAATACTTATAAATATGGTTCATAAATTAAATAATTTCAAAAATAATATCTCATAATAATTTATTTAAAAAATTATATTTTAAAATATTTATTTTTAAAATATTAAAAAACTAAAACTAAAATGAATTTAAATTATTTCTATATAACTTAGATAAATTTATTTTAATTTCAGATTTTGTTAACATGTAAAAATATAATTTAAGAATAAATTTATTTTAGTTTCAAATTTATTAAATATATTAAAATATAATTTAAGAAAATAAAAATATTTGTTGATACTTCAAATATTTGAAATTTAAATAGATTTAATTTTGAAATTTAAGTAGATTTAATTTTTGAGGATGTTTATTTTTTAATTAAGGAATTTTTTTTCAATATAATTTTATTATTATTATTATAGTTATTTAAATTTATTGTTATTTAAATATGTTTTTTTTATATTATTGTTTATTATTATTATCGTTATTTAAATTTATTGTTATTTAAATATGTTTTTATTATAATGAATATAATATAAAAATTATAAATTTTAATAATTGATTAATTTTCTTAAATTGTTTTTATAATTTACTAACTTTTGAGTAAAAATTTTCAATGTTTTTTAATTTTTATGATTATATACTTTTCAAGAAAATTAAATTAAAATTACCATGTATGCTATCAATCTTACACATTTTAATGATATATTCCTTATCTTTAATAACTTTATTTTTTAGATGATATCAATGTAAATATTTTTCATTTTCTAATATGTTTATTTTTATTTTCAAAATGATAATAATGTAAATATTTTTTATCTTTTAATATGTTTATTTTCTTTTTTCAAATGATAAAATTATAAATAGTTTTCATCTTTTAATATGTTTATCTTCTTTCTTGAAATGATAAAATGATAAATGTTTTTCATCTTATTACTATTCAATATGTTACATTTTCACTTTATTTATATTTTAATTAAAGTCATAAAGTAGTTAACTGTTATATACTAAATAGTCATACATCTTAAAGTAGTTATCTATTATATACTAAATAGTCATATATCTTATTTTAATGATGTTTTTATTTTAAGTTTAATTATGATAGTGCTTTAAACATATTTTCACTTTAAATTTAGTTATGAAAATAATTTTAAAATGTTTAATTCATTTATTTATTTATTTTTACTCATCATATTTTTATTTTAAATTAAATTATAATAACAATTTTAACATATTTTTATTTTAAATTTAGTTATAATAATATTTTAAAATACATTTGTATTTTAAATTTATTTATAATAATAATTTTAACAAATTTTCATTTTAAACTTAATTATAATAGTATTTTAAAATACATTTTCAATTTAAACTTAATTATAATAATAATATTATAAAAATATTAAATTAAAAATATTGATATCTTAAATATATCTTCATACTTCTTTCACTATCTCTTCATGTTTTAACCAACAAATTACATATCTAGCTCAACCTTTTAAATGAAAAAAAGCTTCCCATTCTTTATTTATTTATAATACTTTTGAAGTGTGAATATTCACACACCCAAATCATTTGACCAACACATTACATATGTAGTTGGACTTGGACCTTTTAAGTGAAAAAAACTTCTTATTCTTTATTTATAATGTGTTTGAAGTGTGAATATTCACATACCCAACTCATGACATTTATGATGCGTTTGAAGTGTCAAAAAAATCTCATTTGGTTAGGTGCACCATGACCTCCATCGTGACATTTATGGTTTGTTGGCTTGTTAGAATGCTTATAGATTGGTTTGATTTTTTTAGATCTTTAATTAGTTGTGAGAGATATTCTCCAACTATCAAATCCTATTTATGTGTGTATGGTTGACAGTTTCTCTCATGAGTTTGATATGTTGAGAAAAAATTCTTGTATAAATATGTGGTTGATAAATTAATGGGTGTATGCACAAAGTTGGTGGACGAAAAAGTGGCAAGGGAATCAACAAGAACACATCCGTGTTCTCAGGAACGAGAACACATTCTTAATTCTACAGGTTTGGAAAAGCCTAAACCTCCACTCAACTTGCCACACAAGCTCGGTGGCAGGAACACATGCACGTTACTCTGTCATACCATTTTTAATGCGTCACAGGTGTGATTTCTTCCCATTTGTACACATCGGGCTCAAATTTTTACCTTCATTGGGAAAACATATAGGAGAAGCAAAGTCAATATCTTGCCACTATGTCTCAATCAAGTGAGGTATGTTTGATTTATCTTCTTTTCTCTAGTATTTTTTCTTTTATTAAATTAATTTAATATATTTTAAAAGAATCTAAATTATAGAAATTTGAAATCTTGTAGAGAAATCTCATCTGGAAAATTTAGAGAGAGTCACTTCGTACATTCTCTAACATTTCCCCTTTAAAAATAATTGTAGAGAATTTGCAAGAAATGTGATTATTTTATGTTTTTTTTTTTAATTTATTAAAATATGTATTGATATTTTTTGTAATTTTGTATTTTAATTAAAAAAAAAACAACCAAATTTACATGTCATGCCTTACTGAATTGGATCATATATTATAAAATGGAACCTGGAGACAATGTAAACTGCCCATAAGCTGACCATGGTGAGGAAAACCCCAACCTACCACAACCACCCAACTTAGAAGCAAAAATTGATGAGGGGTTGGCCACATTGAGAACCCTTGTAAATGAATTAAGGGGAATGAGAACATAGAAGAGAGTCCTTGGCCACTTCATTGGACGTCACTGTGTGGTCTATTTCAAGTGTCCAATGACAATTAAATTCTATTTCTCAATACATGGATAGAATGTACGGTTTTTACCGCATTGAAATTGATAGAAACCAAATTATAGACTTGGTTATTTCAAAAAAAGAATTGATGTCCCTTTTCATTGATCCTCGAACTAGACGAAAACCACTTGTCAGCAAGAAATGCATTTTCATTCACTGGTGCATCCACCCACAAGTTAGTCAACACTAGATGGATAGGTGGTACATGGTATTTGATAAACGCCCCTGTAATAATAGGGAGGTGCCTTTATAATTTTTGAGCAAATTATGGGAAAAAATTATTATGGGTCACCATGTGAACTAATTTGACATTCATGACTTCCAAGGGGTGGGTCGAGAGTCCGTATAGGACAAAGAGAATGTTAGGCATGATCCCATGTTAGGTCTTCATCCCCCCGAGAAAATGCATGACCCCCATACCCAATATCCTCCTATTGCAGATAGCTTGCAACAAGTATAGGTAGATATATCATCATTGAATCAGAACCTAGTGAAACATGGTAGCTTTGCTGCACTATCTCAGCAAGAGGTTCCTGTCGGTGACATTGATAAAGGGGTCATAGCTTCATCCTTTACAACATAGTGCAGTGAGGAGAGGGCACATAGACACAGTAGTCGTCCATGTCAACGTCACAGATGCTTGAGTTGTGGGCAGACTTGTTATGGGCCTATTGAGACCGGTGGAAAATAAAGCTTCATGGAGGAGGTTAGTATCTTAACCATCTCTATGTTATTCATCATTATATATTTATATAGTATTCTATGTATGTCTATCGATATTTTATTGGATGTTGTTTTGTAGTTTCTATGCCCTTATAAAAGACCCTCTACGCCCATGGATTCATCAAGGTATGTCTCAACCACTAATGTAGTAGTATAGACATCTTTCTCAATTGGTCTACCCCATACACATGTATGTGTCATATTTGATAAATTCACCATAGCAATTTCTTTATTTCATGGCATCCTCAAATTTTTACCGTTCTTGTGTTTCTTAAGGTTGTGGCACCAAGAGATGTCCAACAATTTCCACCTAGGATGGAAAAGTTACCTTCATCACATGTATCATGTGTAGAGTTAAATCTTGTTTAAATCTAAAATTTGTTGTATTTATGTTGTTGAATTTTACTATTATGTACTAATAGTTCAATATTATTAATATGTATGTAGAAAACAAATATTTTTCCTAGGTGTAGTACTAGTCCACTCCCTCAACACCATCCCACAACTTCCAGGTTATCTCACTCTATGCCATGAGTTCTTCCATCACTTGTAAACTCTGTGGGAGTCCATCGACACCCACCCCAACATCTTTATTATTCCATGCATCCTCAATGGATGCACCTGCAATACACCCATCCACACCATTTCTTCCATCACATCCATCCACAGTGGATGTGTTAGAAAATCAGGGTCGTGAAGCAATACATAAAAACAAATGCGAAAATAAAACATAGAAGATACACAATACAATAGAGACACAAATATACCTGGTTCACCTAGTTTGGGCTACATCCAGCAGAGAAATTTCCAGGTCCTTCCTTTATTATTATCGAGCAAATGAAGTGATACAACCTACAACACACCCGTTGTAACTTCCTCTTCTTTCTCTCATAGTATCCTCACTTAGAATACAATATTCGCAATGATACATAGCCACAAGACATTTCCGTCATAAAAGAGGGTTTCCTTCTAGGGAAAAAAAACCTAACATAACTTCTACCATCAGATATGAAAACTTATAATGAACGGTCCAGATTTAATATGAAATTACAATATACATTTACAAGGAAAATTTTCTTTTAGGGGCCTGCTTTCCCCCAGACCCCACAGGAGGGGCAAGCCCCCCTGCACTCCTCCATGTGGAGAAGTCTACATTATTCCAGTTTGTAAAGTCTTCATGGGGTATAAACATGGCTGGAAAACAAAGACCTCTGAATCAGGAAGATAATCAGGCTCCACAACCAACAATCTCCCACTTGGAAACTGATCTCAACAACTCCACTGCTTTTGTATTTGATGGAATATGATCCTTATTGTACCTGGAAAATTTATCATCTTCACATTAATTCTTGAATACCAACTAAAATTGAGCAGGAACTCAGTTTCTCCTTGGTTACTCCTTTTGTTAACATGTTTGCAGGATTCTGTCTAGTGTGTATCTTTTCCAACTTCAAATGTCCATCATCCAAAATAGATCGTATGAAATGGTACCTCAGTTATATAAGCTTAGTATTTGAATGGAATGTTGAGCTCTTTGAAAGATGAATGGAACTCTTGTTGTCACATTACAACCTGCTATTATATTGCTTCTTTCCCAAATCCACCATAAACCTATTGTTGGCATGTTTTCAGGCAGGTGTTCTTGTCATTGATGGCAAGTTCAGAGTATGCAGCGATGGAAAAACAGGGACAACGTAAGCTCAAGAGGATAAGTGTAGAGGTGCACGTAGAGTGCAAGAGTGTGCTTGATCATTTGATGGTTTTCAGGCAGGCAAGGAAGATTAGGGATAAATTGATCTGAATCCATTTCGGAGTTTCGGATACCGGGAGGTGGAGGTGTCAAGGACACTCATGACAAGCCCCGGAATCGCGAAATGCGAAACGCCAAAATCCAAAAATAAAGAGATAGTTCTAGATACCGAGAGTTGAAGTGTCGAAACACCTCACCGCACGAGTCTCGGAATCGAGAAATGCGAACTGCCGAAATCCCAAAAATAGGAGACATTTTTGGATACTGGGATTTCAAATACTGAAAGTTGGGGATGTCGAGAACTCTTACTATAGGAGTCCCGGAATCATGAAATGAAAAATGTCGAAATCCCCAAATAGGCACACCAACAAAGAATGTCATAGACTGGGAAATAACTCCATTTCGGGGTCCCGGATACCGGGAGTTGAAGTGTCGAAACACTTCATCACAGGAGTGTCGAAATGCCGAATCACCGAAACACAAAATGCCGAAATTAGAAAATAGGCACATCAACAAAGAGCTTCGCAAATCGGGAAATAACTCCATTTCGTAGTCCCAGATACCGAGAGTTGAAGTCTCAAAACACTTCACCATAAAAGTGTCGAAATGCCGAATCGTCGAAATGCGAAACAACGAAATACCAGATCTTTGATCCGACTCCATTTCGGAACTTTGGATACCGAGAGTTGGAGGAGTTAAGAGCCGAGACTCATCACCACAGGAGTCCCAAAACGATGAAATGTGAATTGCCAAAATGTCGTTGATCTGACTCCATTTCGGAGTTTTGGATACCAGGACTTGGAGTTATCAAGAACTCTCACATCAAGAATGTCGAAATCGTGATATGCGAAATCATGAAGATATCTGGACCGTCGAATCATCAAGAGTGTGGACCGTTGATCTGACTCCATTTCAGAGGTTCAGATACCGGGAGTTGGAAGATTCAAGAGTTGAGACTCTTCGTCGAAGGAGTCGCAAAATTTTGAAATGTGAAATTCCGAAATGCGAAATGTGAAAACATATTTTTGGTGTAAGCCTTGGTCATCGTCGGAGGTCACATTGTTGAAGAGTTGTAGAGAAGAAATTGAAGAGACAAGCTCCATTTTAGAGTTTGAGACATGCAGAATTGAGACTCATCACCACAAGAATGCCGAAATTCTGAAATGTCGAAATGCGAAATAAACACAAGATCCTATGGATCCAATCCAATGGTGCAGGTTAATTTAATTGTAGATAGGAATTAATTGTAGATTTGATAGTTGTAGAATTCGAAGAAGGAAAACGGAATATAGGCACCCTCCTTTGTACGTTGTAATTCATTCATATAATTGAGAAACAGGAGCAAGAAGAGAAGAGCAGAGCAGAGAACCTGTGGAGAACACCCATGTACAGATTGAATTAATAGAAGAAAGGCTTTGATTCAGTTTCATGGTTTGTGTTGTTTCTTTGTGTTGATATTATGCTCATGGGAGTTTGCTTTCTATCATACATTTGATTTGATATGCTGTGTCTGTGATTTCATAGTTAGATTGAAATCTGTGAGAGTAAAACAATTAGTTTCAATTGTTTCTCTATTCTGAACCAAGATATTCCTGCATAGAGTGCAGTGGAATTTGTCCACAAAGGAGTGCGTGACTGCAGGGTTCAGATAGAGGAGAATTTTTGCTAAGCTCTCAGAAGTGTGAACTAGACACCGGAGCCGTGCAAGGCGTGCACAGGCTGGGCGAAGACTCAGGGTTGCGATTCTGAGCAAAAAGGGGAACTGAGTTTCTTGCTGCAGGAATGTGCAGGAGTGTGCAGGATTGAAGAGTTCCAATACTTAACCGAATCTGGAGCTTTTCCGCAAGGAGTGCGTGCAATAAGCCTTCATACAAAATTGTGAAGCGAGGACAAGATCAGGAGGGATAGTCCCTTTGTGATACTATGGAATTGGACCTAGGAGGAGGTTTGATCAGGGCGAAACAGCTGGAGCAGAAGGATCCCAGGAGGAGAATCAACGGTCGGGATTCGCAGGACAGATTTCACGAGGGCCCGAGGGTCAGTAGATCTTGCAAAGCTACAAGGGGGTTAAGGCATGAACATCCAAAGGATCGAAGACCAAGAGAAGGTGGAGCGTCGATCTGAAGTCACAAGAACCGTCATATTTGCACGTGCCATCGTGTATCGGCATATCGCAAGTTGTAGCCCCAAACTATTGGGTCAGAAGTGCCGATATCGTGATCCGTGATATCCAACGAGAATCGTGATCATTGATCGGGAGGACACGTGTCAAAGGATCCCAGTATATCGGGGTTCGGAGAATTGGGGTTACACTTGCATGCCGGATTCGCGATCTGCAAAATCCCGAAGGTGACGTGGCAGTGTGGGACCCCCGGAAGCTAGCAGAGTATAGGTGGCGTTGTATCGGGGAATCGAAACCTGGGCACCCAGAGGTTCGAAGTTCAAAGTGCCGATATCGTGAGTAGCGATATCCCGATAGGGGAATCCCCGACAGGCTCAAGAACATTGATCGTTGACCCATATCGGGGTTCGGGGATCCGTGAGGCATAAAACACATGAGCATAGAATTCGTGATACCACGAATTCCGATTTTCCAATACTTAGGGGAGATCATTGGAGAGCGTTGTGGGTGAAGAATTCCCGACGGGGAATTAGAGGAGCTTTGACGCTCTTCGGGCTAAAGGTTACAGAAGGTCCTGGTGGAAGCGATCGTTCTCCGAGGAACGGGGAAGGTTGCGTCAATGACCACAGGCCTAAAAAAAGGTATTTCTCGATTTTGCATTTTGCGTTTTCTCACATGAGTCTCCTTGAATCCATATTTCACGAACCTCAAAAAGGAGCTTGGCTGCTCTAGCTCCCTCCTCTACGTGACCACAGGCGGTGACCACTGGTTACAACGACATTTCACCTTTTCAGTATTTCGACATTCGTATGATCCAATGTCTCGACACTCCCAGACGCGATCCTCGAAATTTCGAGGTGGAGCTTATCTGCACTAGGTCCTTCCTCCATGTGACCACACGTGGTGACCATAGGCTGCACTAAAAGGCACTGTGAACTTATGATCTTCATCGACCCTGATCGATGGTCCATGATCTCGATGAATCAAGGATCCAGATATCATCGTGAATTTGCATCTCGTTGTTCTTTAGATGGAGATTCTCGTCACTCCAAGTCGCGATAGGTGAGAATCCGAGATGGAGCTTTTCTGCGCTAGCTCCTTCCTTTATATGACCATGGCCATGACCAAGCACTTGTTCATAACGTGCTTGTCACGATTTTGCATTTCACTTTTTCGTTAATCCCGTTGTGAAGTTTCTCAACTTTCCAAGTTGCGATCCCCGAAACGCCTAAAAGGAGCTTGTCGGCACGTACTCTTCTCTTCATCTCCTCGATAGTGTGACCACCGACTGAGACTACAAGCCTTAAAGTATTTTGCAATTTCGCGTTTCAGCATTTCGGAAATCCTATGGTTATGTTTCTTGCCTCTCCAAGTCGCGATTCGCGAAACTCCGAAATGGAGTCGGATCAACAGTTTAGATCACACCTTGATCTGACGGCAGCGATTAAATTACGATTTCGCATATCGCGATTTCGGCCTTCCTGTGGTGAATTTTCTTTTACATCTCCAACTCCCGATCCGTGAAACTCCGAAATGGAGTCGGATCAACGGTTCAGATTGCACCATGATCTGACGACTACGATTAAATCGTGATTTCGCATATCGCGATTTCTAGAGGTGATACATAGGAGCATTTCTAAACTTTGACTTTCCAGTCAGTGAAATGTTGATCTGCGTCCATGTGTCGTTCCCGTAGATGGACGGTCCTCCTTCTTTCAAGATTTTGTATACCCGCTTATCCTTGCACTTTAATGAATGTGCAGGTTCTCCCTGATCCAACGATGGTCGGATCTTATGCTCAGATCTGACACCTAAGATCTTTCCTCCTCTTCTACGCGTTCTTCTTGTCTACAATCAATTCTGACGGCCATCGAAAATTCAGGATGGGATCCAACGATCACTGATGCTTCTCTTCCCGAGCTTACTCATCCTCCTTACTTGGAAGAATTTCTAAGTGTCAAGGGCCTCGACCTTTGATCTGCCTGAGATCCTGAGTACGCTATCTCTCTTGAGCTTTAGAAATGATTTAACCTCATCCCTGGTGCACACCTATGCACTATATTCGACTCTACGCTAATTCCTCCTAAGCTTACTTTGTTCCTGTTTTGCCATCGATGCACACTCTGATCCTGCCATCAATGACAAGCTCACTTTGCCTGTTAAACCTGCCAACAATCCTTTGCACTATCTCTTCTGAGCTTATCGAGCTTGTTATGCAGTGTTTTCCTAAAATACTTATGATGTCCGTTTGTTACATTCTTCTTGTACTCATGCCATCTTCACTGCTGTACTTGCCATCATTGACAAGCATATGATGCATGTTAAACATTTGCCAACAACTCCAATAAATTTTCCCTAAACCATGGACTCAAAGCTTCGTTGTTCCTATTATTAAAATAAATGATAAAAACAACCCTCAAATTATAGGACCATTATGATTAGGTCTCTTTTAGCAAAGTTATATATGGAATTTTTCTTGATATTTAGATTAGCATATATGGTTAGAAAGTCATTGGAGAAGGGATAAAGGCCATGCTAGTCTTAGAATATATCATTCAAATGTGGAACACTTAGTTATGTTTAGGATCATCATATTGAATCTCATAATAATAAAACCAACCTCATATTTTTCTTCATTGACTTTAGAAAATATTTCGCCATGGTGCTTGGAGGTAACATTTGGAATAGATTATAGGAGTTAAGGTTTCTTTTGAGTTGAAATTTATTGTAATAAGGTTGTATGAGAATGTTATTGTTAAGTTTGGAAACAATAAGGATTGGTCGGAAGAAATTAGTTGTAATATAGGATTTAATCAAGGTTGTATGATATCCCCTACTCCTTTTGGCATTTACATTGACACTTTAGAAGAATGATTGGAAGAAGCCAATTGTGCTGGCACTACTTTAGTTGGAATAGTCACCATCCTTCTTCTTTACATTGATGATATTGTTCTTATGGAAATATTTCCCTCTAATATCAACGAGTAACTAGGAATTCTTAAGGATTCATGTTCTAGCATGGGTATGTAAGTAAACACAGACAAAACACAGATTATGATAATCAAATAAAAAACAAATCACTTACACTAATTTGACATATGGAAATAACAACTTACAGGAAGTTATCTTGGGGTTGACCTTCATCCCAAGATTAACTTGAACTATAATAATGAGTAAATGGTTAATGGAGGGTGGAAATCTTATTTTTGTCTTGAAAATGAGTATAAAGCATCAAACTCTTGGTTATCGGGAAAAAATAAACTCCTCTTTGAGACTATTTTCATTTATGTTATATTATATGGATGAAAAGTTTGGGGTCACAAAATTTCTACATATTCATGGATGAAAATTGAGCAAATCCAAAAGTGTTTTATAGTTTATAATCTTAAAATTAAAATAAATACACCCTATCTAATCATCCTAATAGAATTTATTGTTGGAAATATTGTTTTCATTGATGTTAAAGGAAATGGGAGACTACAGATGTCCAAGATAAATATTGCAAGATAGAAATTGTTGGAAATATTGTTTTTGTATATTGGATGCTCAATTTGGATACCCTATATTTGAAGGCATTTTTATTATAAACAACTAGCTCAAATGGAAGCATAGGTTAAATGGTTGGAAATATTATTCTAATACCTTTCTAACGGTATATGGAACTCCCTCTATCTCCTTAGGACTGAAGAGATATGAATTTTCCTATCAGACATCTACCCAGAAAATTTAGGTTTGCCCTAGCTAGTATTTACAAGTTAGCCCTAAAGTGAGCACATAAACAATGTAAATATAATATAGATGTGCATAGTTTTGAAGAGAATCTAAGCAAAGATATCAATTTTGAGGTACATAGAAGAGATATGAGGTGCACAAGATAAGTTGGAGAGTATTCTTGGGTCTAAAGGTGCAAGATGAGTTTTCTTGGAGTTTTAAGGGTGTACTATGAAGAACTATGGTCTATGATTATGTAAAGTGCGTTGTTTCGAGGTTGTGATGTTGCAATATGAAATTATATTATGGGAATAATGCTATGAGGTTCGCTAGTGCATGAAGGCTAAATATATCTAGGGTTTGAATCTTTGTATGGGGTATGAAGTAAACAGAGGCATTGGAGCATGAAAGCTTTAAGCGTATGACGACATTATGAAATACATGAAGTATGAAGCATGTAGTTACATTTAGAGGTACTATGTGTATGAATATCATAGGTTCGTGCATATACAATTCTTATTTAGTTGGTGCTCAACTAAGGAGATTGGTGTCTCCGGTATGTTGGTGCCTACACAATATATTGTTGTGTTGGTACTCAACTAAGGGTATTGGTGTCTCCAGTAGGTTGGTGCCTACATAATACCTTGTTGAGTTGGTGCTCGGTTGAGGAAATTGGTCTCTCTAGTAGTTTGGTGCCTACAATCTTTGTAACAATAGGTTGGTGCATATAGACATTTATAAAGACAAGTTGTTTTGTTTTTCTCTCATAAGGGTTTCCAAGTTAAACTCTTTGTATTTTTATTTGAGTTTACATGAATTTATTGTTTTAAGGTTAATCAATGATTGATGAATGTTCAATTAAAGTAAAAATTATATTATATTGATTCTCCACTCCCCCTCTCAAGCATAAGTTCAACAATTATTATTTCCCTCATTGATAGTATGGCTATGACTAGGTACCTAATGTGCAAGCACAAGAAAACTAACATGAAAAACAAGAGGCTTCCTAAGATTGCTTCAAACTCTAGTCAAAACCACCTATGACTTAAGAAGGGTTGGAATAAAGATGCAAGGGTTGTCATAAGGTTTCTAAGTCTTGCTAAAACATTGGATAATAAAGGAGAAGGTCACTATGTAGAATATTGATACCATTTAGTACAATCACATCTCAATTTAAAAAAAAATTGTGGTATGATAAAGAAATAGAGGACAATAAAATAGTAAGGTAATATATATATAGAGGTCCTTCAGCTCAATTTAGAAGATTAATTTTTAAGTATCTTTCTATTAGAGCAAGTTTAAAGAGGAAAATCAACATTGTTAGAATAAGAAAAAACTTTGACAAGATCCATAGTAAAATTGAGCATTAGGTAATCCATACAACATCATGAGATGAAAATTTGTTATATTTGTGCTATTAAAAATGTGGAAGATGATTTTTTTTTTTTAGATTGTGGTGCTTATGGCAATATTAAATCTCAATTTCAAAATATTTATAACATTATCAAAGTTCTTTAACATATTAATTCATTAAAACTATGAAAATTTAAAACAACTCAACTCTCCAATCTTTTCTTAAATATCATTTTAATATTTTTCTTAAAAAGCAAACTAAAATTTATAACAATAAAATATAACAATAATTATCATAAAAATCTTAAAATACAATTTATTTAATATAAATAAATAACCACATATTTAAAATATAATTCAATGTATATTTTAAATACGAATTGAAATATAACAAGGATATGATTGAAATATGTATAAAGTGCAACTCAAATATAATCTACAAACATTGCATATATCTATTTACACATACAACAAAATACCATCATACTCAAACAATATATGTATTTCTATATTATATCTATTTATAAACAATATATGTGTTTCTATATCTATTTATAGATACAACAAAATAAAATCATACTCAAACACTATATCTTTCTATGATTTAGTAAAATCATATTTCAAACACAAATAAATATAAAATTAACTTGAGCCTTTTATTAAACAATCCAACAAACATAGTATCATGATAAACAATTGGTATCCATGAACATAACCCTTGTTTTAGTAACAATATTTTGTGCTTTAAAAAAATTCACACATCTAAATTTTATTTACTGGTAAATCAATTAAGGACTTAAAAAAACAGCCTTTGAATTTCTTTTAGTGTATAAGAAATTAAAAAAATAGGATAAAGAAAATATAATTATGTAAAAGGTTAATTAAGAAGTAAATTTGTGAGTATTTTGAGATATATATTTTATAATAAATTTTAAAAATGATCTTAATATTTTAAAAGTGGTTTAAGAAATTATAATAGGAAGTATTTAAGTTGTTAAAATTATGGGGAAATGGTTAGATTTTTAGGTATTTCTTTTCCACTAAACATATTGAATTAGAAAATCTATACTTTACTTGATTAAAGTAATTGTATATAAACATTTATAAATAAAATTAATTTTCAATAGAAAATAAATATTTAAATATAAACATTTTTTAATATAAATAATTTTAAATAAAAAATAAATGTTTTTTAAATAAATAAATTGGAAGTTTTAAAAGATCAAAATCATTGGATTTACATATAATATAAATGTAAAATATGATAATAATAATTTTATGAATTATTCATATTCAACACTTTAGAAACGAAGATAAAATTTGAAATTAATTTAAAAAGATAAAAAATAATAATTACTCAATAGCAAAAAAACCATACCACTTTACTTTCTAAATAAAAATAAATATAACCATACCACTTTACTAAAAAAATACTTTATAACTAAAAAACTAAAAAAATAATTTATAACTAAAAAATATTTACTTGAGGAATATGTGGTAGATGAGTTTCATTATCTAACATTTATTTACATTGTATAATCATTTTTCCATAATTATGTATTATTAAATAAAGTAATTTGTGGTAAGTGAGTTTTTTTTTTTCTTAGATCCATATGTGATAGGGGAGTAGGGGAGTTTCATTGTCTAACGTCTTATACATTTCTTTTTAAATTATACATTAAAAACATTTTTTTTATTATTCATTTTTTCATAATTATACATTATTAAATAAAGTAATTTCTGATAAGAGAGTTCCTTTCTCATATCCATCATTAAAAGAGATTTAGAAAACTTGTATGAATTAAAATTTACTTCATTAAAAGAGATTTAGAAAACTTGTATGAATTAAAATTACTTATTAGTTGATACTCAATTCTCATTACTTAATAAAAGTATGAAATGAAAAAAAATAAAAATAAAAAATGAAATGAAATGCATATAACGACACATTGTTTTACCTCAAAAAAAATTAAAAAAATAACATTAAAATTTGAATAACTTAAATAAGATGTTAAATTTGTAGTTAGATGTGTTAGTAGATGAGTGTTGTGGTTATAATGAATAAAATCTTAATTTTATTGAAGATGTCTCACACCTTAAATTTGTAAATATTAACATTATTTTACAATACCACCACAATATACATATAATATAAATCCAAACTTTTTAAAATAATAAATGAAAATTATATATATATATATATATATAAACTAAAATAACCATATACCTTTAAAAAAATAAAAAAATATGAGATTTGCATATGTAAAGAGCTATTGAATAATAATAAAATGATGAAATCTTTAACTTTATTTAAAATTTAATATCATATAAAACCATATTTAAAATAAAAATGTTATTTTTCCATAATAAATTTAAAATTTTGTTTTATTAAAAATTTTAATATTGTTTATAATCTAATATAATAAAAATTTATATTTAATATTTTAATATTATGATGATGACTATCCATTAAGATCAATTGGTTTATCCAACTTTAAGAAGGTAAGAGATTACTTCAATCTCTTTAAAATTGTATTTCTATTCTCAAAAAACATTGAGAGAAATTACTTTAATTTCTTTAAAATTGTATTTCTATGCTAAAAATCATTGAGCTAAGATTGCAAGATCAACATAGTTTTGATGACTTAGATGGTTATGAAGGTCACTAATATGACAAATATTTTAAAATTGAGATCTAATATAGATATAGGCAAGAAAATCTAAGAGAAAGTGATTTTCATCTTCTCTTTTACTAGCTTAGTGTCACAAAGGTGAAATATTCTCTCATATAAAATCTATACTTAATAAGGAACAATGAAACTTTTATTATTTAAAATTTAACATAAAAAAAAATATTTAAAATAAAATATTCTTTTTTCATATTTGAGAAATTTAAAATAAAAATATATTTAGATTTATAATTATAAAGTTTTTAAATAATTATTATTTAACATATTAATTTAATATAATAAATTATAAATTATAAATTAAAATGTATTCAAACTTATAATTATAATGTTTTTAAATAATATTTGTTTAATATATTAATTGAATATAATTGTTAGGAAGAATATTGATAATAATCATTTGTTTATCAAACTATTTTATTTTTTTTACAAAAAATATTTAATATATTTTAAAATTTTATTTATAAAACATAAATAAAAAATTGTAAAAGAGACATTCTTAAATAGCCATAAGTTTTGGGTAACATGTAATAATAAAAAATTATTTCATATCTTGATTTATCATAAAATCAATGTATTATAAAAAAATTTATAATATTTTTATAAAAAGTTTAAAATTTTAAGATTTGGAATTTTTTAAAACAATTTAACCTCAATTTAATTATTAAAAAATTATTGCAAATTTTTCCTTTACATTTTCAAAACCATACCATTGCAATCTGCATGTAAAAATCATTTTTTCCATGATTCTCAATTGGTTTAATGGATGATTCTCAATTGGTTTAATGGATGTAGGGATCCATCCACTAGTCAATTTCACTTTGAGACCTATTTTTGAAAGAGATCTACGCTAAACTTTCTCTATTGTTTCTTTCTAGTATGTATATGGAGGAAGGAACACTATGGTTGATAGCCTTCAAAGGCGTGTCTTTCTATGGATGCAGTTAGTTAGTTTATTTTTATAGTTTATTTGGAAGGAGATGGATGATCACTCAAGTTTATTTTTATAGTTTATTTGGAAGGAGATGGATGGTCACTCAAGTTTGTACATACTCTTTTATTTTATTTTTTTATTCTTCTTAGACTACTTCCTAGACGATGTGATTGTATTATTTTAAATATTATTTATTTATTAAATAAATATGTGATTTCAAATTGAATGTATAATGTGTAGTGATTGTATAATTTTAAATATTATTTACACTCAAGTTTGGATATACTTTTTTATTTTATTTTTTTATTTTTCTTAGACTACTTCTTAGACGATGTGATTGTATTATTTTAAATATTATTTACTTATTAAATAAATATATGATTTCAAATGGAATGTATTTAGTGTCACCTTTGTGATACTAAGAAAGTTGAAGATGAAAAGCATTTTCTTTTAGATTGTCCATCCTATAAGTATATTAGATTTCATTTTCAAAATATGGATCACACTACCAACCTTCCTAACCTCTTAACTCAACAAAAGTATGGTGATCTTGGAAAGCTTCTCTTAATGTTTTTCGAGCATAGAAACAAAATTCTAAAAAATCACAGGTAATCTTAAGGTCAGATAGACCAAAATAGACCAATTAGATAAATCACAATCATCATCATAATGTATAGTAATTATATAATTTTAAATATTATTTACTTATTAAATAAATGTGAAATTTCAAATGAAATGTATAATGTATAATGATTGTATTATTTTAAATATTATTTAATTATGGAATAGATGTGTGATTTCAAATGGAACATATAATGTGTAGTGATTGATCGAAGAAACCATACCCTTACCTATACAGATTGATTTCTAGTCCGATTCACCTAAGTTGCAATTAAATTTAAGAAAGGTTTTATATTTTCCAATTAGAAATATCTTAATAATCATTTTTAAAACTCCCCCTAAAAAATGCACAATTGTATTAAATTTGCAATTCAGTTGGTCACTTCAATTAAAAAAAATATCAAAGAAAATCCAGTCTTTTGAAAATATTAACCATACGGGATGACTGGATTCCTACTACTATTTCCTATCATAGTGAAAAGATTGTTGTGCCATTTACTTGAAAATTCTCTTTACTAAATTTCAATGTTCTTTACCCGGATTTTCCGCTCCAATATTCTATACTAGGATTTTTCATAAGCTTGCTTAAAGCTCTTATTCCACGTATGGATATTGTGATTGACCTGGACACCTTGGTAGGAAGGAAAAGCACACATATCCGGGTGGCCAAGGTAGCTAAGATGCATGAGGTAGTCCTGCGGTTAGCTGTGGTTGGACACGGCATGCTGTTGACGGGTTAAGTTGGACACATAATGGAGGGCGTGGACTTGGTTAGAAAAACAGTATTGTTGAAAAATTAGCGGAATTAATGATTTAAGAAGGAAGATTGCTTTCGAGTTAGATTACTCTCAAAAAAATATGCCATGTCAAATTACTCAGAATTTTCAAATGATAAAATTGATGTGAAAAATTATACAGTTTGAGTAAGTCTAATGGTTAAGAACATATGTTTCCTCTTAAAAAAATTAAAAGGTCAATAAAGACGCTCGTGTCTTTTCACATAACTGTACAAAATTTCAATAAAGATACCAATTGCACGGCGTCTGCTGTCATAAGGTCGAACACGGGTATAGAGAAGTTGCTTTACGAATTTTTAAAGTCTGACAGTTATGACTCTTCCATGACCGATTGCATACTTTTCAGTTACGTTTTAATCCTCCTGCTCCTTGGCCAGCAGAAACTAACAAAAGCTTTAAAGGCCAAGTGAACTGTAAATTGGTTCGGCTTCTT
>JASDQU010104241.1:86573-120240 GCA_032191745.1 Picea mariana | reverse complement strand
GGTCGAACACGGGTATAGAGAAGTTGCTTTACGAATTTTTAAAGTCTGACAGTTATGACTCTTCCATGACCGATTGCATACTTTTCAGTTACGTTTTAATCCTCCTGCTCCTTGGCCAGCAGAAACTAACAAAAGCTTTAAAGGCCAAGTGAACTGTAAATTGGTTCGGCTTCTTATTTTCCGTATAATCTCTGAGCCTGCTGGCGTACCTGGGCGCATATTCTCTGGCTGATCTCGGTGCAAGTAATCTGGGCACCTATAATCGCTGGATGATCTGGGCGCGTATAATTTTTGAGGTCTCAAAACCTGGCTGCCGATAATCGCTGACTGATCTGGGCGTGTATAATCTCTGAGGCAGCTTATAATCTGTGAGGAAGATCAATTTGGTTTCTCAACCCGAGGAAGTACGGTCTCAAAATCTCTGATCTCATCACGATATTGGACCACCGTTCTGGTTGTCTTTGCCATACAAACCCTAAGGTGAATCAGGTTCACAAATTCTTATTGTAATTGTTATTTATTTTATTTGCTTAAGCAATTCATTATAGATACCAAAATCTCTCAAGGAGAGGCTTAACAAACTCTAGACAAGCTGTAAGCTGTATGGATATATAAAATCATTAGAAACATGTAGATAACATAGAGAAACCGAATTTGAAATAGAATTAGAAGCAATGTTTGATATTAAATTTAGAACAAAATTGAGTCATAGGCAGAAAATACAATATTAGGAATGGAAACTCACTTGCATCAAATGGAAATTAGACTACTCACTTGCATCAAATGGAAATTAGACTACAAGAAATGGGAAAACAAAGTCAAGAAAATAAACAATCAACATAAGA
Source organism: Picea mariana (assembly GCA_032191745.1). NCBI lineage: Eukaryota > Viridiplantae > Streptophyta > Pinopsida > Pinales > Pinaceae > Picea > Picea mariana. The sequence continues at coordinate 119,395 of JASDQU010104241.1, read as the reverse complement.
AGAAGAGGTCAAATAGTAATCTTAAGAACAAATTAAAGAGCTAAAAAAAATTAATGAACAATTTGACCCTAAATATTTTAAAATGTTAATTGGATATCATAGACATCAAAGAGGAAATAAATAAACTCATATAGTTAGACCATAAACATAACAAAAGAGCAAGAGCATTGAATCTCATAATTTTTGGTATATTATAATAGAAAGAATAAGACACACTAGCAACAGCCAGGGAAGAACTAAAAAATAAATCACAAATTGAAACAAGTAGCCTAGCCTCATTGAAGCAAAAAGACTAGGGAAAATAATCAAACATAAAGATAGAGACACTAGAATAACTGAAAAATAAATCACAAGTTGAAACAACTAGCATCATTGAAGAAAAGAGGCTAGAAATAATAATAGGACATAAAGATACTCTAATTCGATTTAAGCTAAGCTCTAATGACCACAAATATAGCATAGTCATCAAAAATCCAAGCTTAAAAGGGTTAGGAATATTTATAAATGAAAACCTCATAAGATCAATCTAAATTAAGGAAGAAAGTTCAAAAGGTAAAAGAAGTCAGGAAGAAACTTGGGCAATGATTAGGAACCAAAAACCTATTATTAGGGATAGAAACCAAAAAAATAATAATAAATAGGAATTTGGGACACTTTGTATCCTCTTTTGGAACTATGTTGTGGCTTTCCATGGAGTAAAGCACCTATATCAATTTGGATCCCAAGTGAAATTGATATTATATTTTTTTGTTGAAACTTTGGAGCATGAAAAATAACAAATCCCTAATAGAGAAGGATTTGTATTATGGTTGTCATGGAACAAGAAAAGGATTGGCTGCATTAGCTTGTTACATATGGATGAAGATTTCATATATTAGAACAACATATATACAATATAAGAAATGAAGGTAAACTTTAATGCTAAAACTACTAGTAATCAATATATTCTTTTAAGCAAAGATTCCAAGATTAGTCTTCTAGGACTACATGAGAGCTTTGCTTTAGCTAACATATACAAAAGAAACTCTAATATCTAATCGAAAATTTGTTTGGTACCAAGCTAGTGCAGTTTTCAAAACCTAATTATTTGCAATGGTTTAATGAAGTCTCCCAAATATAACTAGATGACTTGTATCTATGATTGGGAATTAATGTTGTGGATTATGTGATACAAATATCATCGTATACAACCAAATAGTAAATTTTACCTTTTAAACTGCCACTAGCCACTCTAATCATAGGCCTTTAACCCTAACTCTAAACTTTTTCATATACAAAAGTCCCATAGAAAAGAACTAGATAACCAAAGAAACTTGTTTTTTTAACAAAAATAAAGACGATATTTTCTTCAAGAACTTAAATAGTGAATTAAATATCCTATCTTTTAAGGATAATATTGAATATCTCTATCTTAATTTTAGGACAATACTTCCATTAACAAATTCTCTATGGAGGTGTTATGTAAAAATAAAAATAGAACAACCAACCTTTGGTATGATAGCCAATGTAAATTTTCTAGAAAACCATTGGAGATGTTTCTACTAGATCCTTAAAATATAATAAGATAAATAGATACAAAGCCCAATTTGCAACAATGTGCATTGAGAACATAAAAATAAGATAGATATGTACAACAAATATGAAAAGAATTCAGGAAGACGTTGAGAGTAAAAGAACATGACCATTGATTTCATTAAGCAAAAGACGGGTTCCATTTATTAGGCTAGGCGAATTTTCCTCAACAATTGCAAGGAAGTTGTTGCTTTATTTTCTGGAGTGCTCTACTCAGTGAGACTCGCGAGAGCTATTTACATTATTACTCACTGACATAAAATGACACACTAATAGTAATTATCGAGCACCTAGACTGGCGAGGGATATTTAGAAAATAACAAACTGACGCAACTTACATACTAATTATTTATTTAGGAAGATCCCTTCTACACAAGATTGCCTAGGGGAGTTTACAATAGAATCTAATCACACTTGCTAGATGTTCTCATGCTAAATGGCGAAGGAAGGGGTGCACCCTTCATGGTGGCCAAATAGCTTCTTGTTTGGACCCAAAAACAAACATGCTTCTACCAACAAGTGAGGGGAAGGAGTGTTGGAAGGTCGTTGTAGACATCCACTTGGCCTACACTAGTGTATGGTGCTTTCCTCCTAGAATGTGATATCCCCAAGGACGAGCCCTATTGTAATCATGTTTATGAATTGTAAATCATGTTTTGTAGGATGGTGAGTCGAGTATTGATAAGATGGTAAGGCTTATGAGTTTATTAGGCCAGAGAGCCTAAGTGTTAAGGCCAGGAGCCTATTTTTGTATATGTAATTATGTAGAATGTTAATAAAAATATGAACACCATTGTGTGCAGACCGACCACGATGAATGAGTGATGGGCGACTAAGCTTCCATAGAGTGGGTAAGGGAATGGGGGCTGAAAGGTGGAAACAAAGGCTAAGTGATGGGCCTAGGGGCTAATCTAGGGGGCTTACCTCTAGAAAGGGATAATAATTTATTATTATTATTATTTTAAAACTAAGGTGGACAATCTTGAGTGTTGTCCTAAGTTCCTGGAGAGGAACGCATGCTGATGGAGCACATGCAGCTTCATGGGTGACATGTGTCGGCCCAAGCACATTCAGTTAAAATCTGCAGAAGTCAGCCGTGGAGGGGGTTGGATCCTCATTCTGTCATCCTCCTCTTGAGTTCGCGGGGATCTGGGGTGTCTGAACCATTTTGACTATGCATTTTCCTCTGCATACCCGCGCACAGTGAAGGAGACCCTCATGGGAAGATTGTTCGTTATCCATTTTCCATTCTCCGTGAATTATGTTGAGCTCTGGGATCGACCTTTGCATAACCTCATGCATCTTTGAAAACAAAAAACCATGAAGCCGACCTATGTTGTTTTATTGTGAAGAAGAAACATCTTGGATATGGCCTGGACTGTGTTGTGTCTTAGTGTGGTCTATTTCCATTTTTGGATGTCCATACCCAAATTCCTGTTTTTGTTGTCACCCGTGAGTAACCGAATTGATATTGTTGTTGCTATTATCCTCACCTTGCAGGAATTGAAGTGGAAGCTGGTGGAAGAGTCGGGTGGTTAGGCCCATGGTTGAAGAGGCAGGCTGTCAGTCCTATGAGCAACTCTTTCCAGGTGAAGGGTCTGTTGGGAAGTGGTTTTCTCCCAGAGAGAGTCCAGCACCAGCTCTGAGACTTCTTGATCCGGCCTGTTGCCGAAGCCTAGAGAGGGAGGCGAAGCACTGATGGACTGTGCTTGTGAAGGTGTATACTCCATGGAAGAACAAACATGTGGGGAATGAGAGTCTATGAGTAGTGGGTGTAAGAAGGCATCCTGGGAAGAATCCTTCCGGTTATTTTGTGCAGTTTCTCTGTAACCTAAGCCTAGTTTAGGATTCCCTTACCTTGGGTGGAGCTTGGTCCCAGCTCGGGGGTGACCCACTACTGAGAGTGATGAGCAGCATGGTCTAAGGCTGGGAGGTTCATTGAAGGTTTGCACATGGTTGGTGGAATTATGCCAGTAATAAAAGATAAGTGTTAATTTTGTACTTAACTTATAAGTATAAGCATGTCTGTGATTCTTGCAATATTATCATGTATTTCGTTGTAATCATGAATTACTGTTAATCCCATTAAACCTGCATGTTAATTGTAATTCTGTGATTACTCTGTTTGGTTTAGTTAAATGTGTGTAATATGACTAACTTCATGTTATATATATAAGTATGAGAATGTTGTTTCCACACGGTAGTGTTTTCTCGGTCATGGGGTTGATGGCCGGGGACGTTACAGTATGGTATCAGAGCGTGGTTTACAACACTGAACCTGAATGGGCTGGATAAGTGGTCATTGGACCCAAATTTCAGGTGGGAATCGTGTTTGGAAGAACCAATTTTTGGATTTTTTAATGTCCTGAGAGCCAAGAAGTCACTTGGTTGTGGTACAAATCTCAAGAGGTGTAGCGGTATTATAGAACCCATAGCTGGTGTGGTATATGGCCACAAGGAGAGAGAGAGCTCAATGCATGAAGTGTTGGAGACGTTGGCTCTGATCGGGAGGAAAAGAGATCGCTTACGACTGTTAGATCCAGAGAAGGTGTTGGAAGGATATCCGAGAAGCCTTTCGGGAGTTCGGCTATCGGGAAAAAGTGGGGAGCGCTGAGACACAAAAACCTGAAAACCCGAGAAGATATACGTCGTATATCTCAGAGGAGGGCTCGACTGTTAGATCTTATGGAGTCACGCTCGAGTTAGTCACGAGAACCTTTCGGATTTCGCAAATTCGAGAGATGGGAAGTGAGGAGAGGTGAACACCTCTGAAACCCGAAATCCTGAAATGATCTACACCGTAGATCATAGGAGAGGAGCTTGACCATTGGATCAAGTAGATGAATAGACCGTAATTTCAGAATTTTAGCAAACGAAAGCTTGAAATGTGTGGATGCACAAACTCCCGATGCCCGAAACTACGAAATGAAAAGTCAAAGTGGTGGGACCCTATGACGTCGTTGGAAGTGATGTGGACCTTCTTAAGGAGACCATGTGTCACTATCTTGGTTGGCGACAGATGTTCTATGGGCCCAGGGGGAGAGAGGTTGTAAGTTCGAGAGATGAGAGTTGGAGAGGGAAGCGAGTGCGAGAACCTCCGGGACCAAAACCCTGAAACCCGAAGCCCCGAAATCCCAAAACCTAAAGTTTCGTTTGGAGAGCCTTTTAGCACCTAGCAGTTTATCATTGATCATGGCTTGTGGACGCATGGGTTGGGGACTAAGAAAATGGGGGCTATCGCCCAGAAATTGCAGATCCAAACAGAGCTTAGAAAATTCTTGGAATCGAAACGTTTTCTTATTCGCATTGGTTTATGAATGTTGTAGTTTTATTAAGGGTTTAAGGCCTAACAAACATCGGTTGACTGCATGTTGTGTGTGCAGAGTTCAACGAGTGTCAGTACAGTCGCGAATCGACACCGAGTATAGAAATGGAAGAGGTGCGGATTGCCTCCAATTTAGAGAACGAAAGAGAAGGAAGGGATGTCAACTTGGGAGTCGAAGGATCGAACTCCAATGGGCACAAAAGAGAATTGGATAAGGAATGGCATATGATGAAAATAATTGAAAGATTGCAGAATGATGCCCAGGCTCACCGAGCCGATAGCCGAAATCTCATGAGGGTTAGGGATCAGCAGGGTGAATTCAAATTAAAGATGTTGAAGGGCCTGGAAAGAATAGAAATAAAATTGGAAAAGGAGAGTGACACAAGCAAAATAGGGAGTTGTAGGACCCCTGAGAGAAAAATAAGATCGAGGAGTGGTAGCAGACATCGTCCTCGCTCCCCAAAGAATTCCGGTAAGGAAGCACACAGTAGTTCAAGGCCATCCCCTACCAGAAAATACCGAAGATCTGGAGTGGATGAATTGAAAGGGGAGATGAACAAGATTAAGCCTCCTATGTTTGATGGAGAACATAAGAAGGAGGAAGATGTCGAAACATGGTTGCTTGGCATGAGGAAATATTTCCAACTGCAGAATTATTCCTCTCATGCAGAAGGAAGAATTGCAATGTATCAACTAAAAGGAAAAACATCCATGTGGTGGGATCATCTTGTGCAGGTGCAACACAATAGAGAGAAAGATATCACTTGGAAGGAATTCAAGAGGTATTTTGAGAGGAAATACCTGACTAAAAGATACTATGATAGAAAGATGAAGTATTTCTTCGAACTCAAGCTGGGCAACATGACCATTGATGAATACGAATGAAGGATTTTGGAATTACTGAAGTATGTTCCATTCATCAAAGATGAGGCTTTCAAGATTCAGAGGTATCTGAGTGGACTGCCACCTCCCATTGGTGAAAAGATTTAGTATGATGATCCTAAGACTATGGAAGAAACAATAATAAGAGCGAAATGCTTATATGAACATCAAAGAGAAAATCCTACCTTTTGGAAGGCTTGGGATGACCAGAAGAAGTTTAAGAAAGAACAGAGGTAGAAGGGAAACAAACCTCCCTTTTTTCATAAATAGTTCTCAAGGACAACCATCATTTAGATAGATGAGAATGGTTGAAGTGGGGGAACAAAGGCCGAGATAGATGCCCATTCAGTGTTGGGGTTGTAAAGAGAACCACAAGTACAGAGATTGTCCCCATAAAAATGGCAAAGCAAGAGTTGTCCATAATGTTCAACAAGATGAAGAAGTGGAGAACATGGGTAGTAGAATGCCAAGGATCTATGCAGCCCTGGACAAAAAGAAAGATGAATTCAGTCACACATGATTGAAGTGGAAGGTATGCTTAACAACCAACCATTTATTATTTTAATTGATTCAGGGGCTAGCCATAGTTATGTAGATCCTAGGGTGGTGCAAAGTTTGCATTTATCAAGAAGAAAACATGAAAACTCTTGGTTATTGTAGTTGGCTACAGGAACCAAGAGGAAAGTCACTAAGTTGGTTAAGTCCTGTCCTTTGGACATGAATGGATTGAGCACGGAGGCTGAATTGAATATTCTGCCTTTAGGCTCTTATGACTGTTTAATCGGGATGGACTAGTTGGACTAGCACCATGCCCTCCTAGAATGTCGTAATAAGGAATTTACTTGCGTGGATGAGGAAGGGAATCAGAAAATGGTCCAAGGAATTCCCAGAGCTGTGGTTGTTAGAGAAATCTCAGCAATGCAGCTGAAAAAGTGCTACATGAAAGGTTGTCAATTGTTTGCAGCCTGTGCGGAGGAAGCATCCAGAGATGAAGTCTCAAAGATTGGATACCATGCGGTACTAATAGAGTTTGAAGATGTATTTCAGGAGGTACCCGGACTACCTCCAAAGAGAGATATCGATTTCTCTATAAATTTGATGTCTGGAGCAACTCCAGTGTCGAAAGCTACTTATAGATTGAGTACGCCAAAGTTGAAAGAGTTGCAACTGTAGCTTGAAGAGATTCTTAAGCAGGGGTACATTCACCCAAGCATGTCACCTTGGGGTGCCCCAGACCTATTCATGAATAAGAAGGATGGGATGTTGAGGCTGTGCAATGATTTCAGACAGTTGAACAAAGTAACTGTCAAGAACAAGTATCCTCTGCCGAGGATCGACGATCTTTTCAATCAGTTGAAAGGTGCGAAAATATTTTCGAAGATAGATCTCAGATCGAGATATCACCAGGTAAGAATAAAGGATGAAGACATCAACAAGACTGCCTTTAGAACAAGGTATGGTCATTACGAGTTCAGAGTGGTACCGTTTGGGTTGTCGAACGCACCAGCTGTTTTTATGTGCTGGATGAATGGTGTATTCAGGGACTATCTAGACAAGTTTGTCATACTCTTCCTAGATGACATTCTAGTTTATTCCAAGTCAAAGGAAGATCATGAAAAAAACCTAAGGATGGTGCTGCAAGTGTTGAGAAAACACTAGCTGTATGCCAAGTTGAGAAAATGCTCATTTTATCAAAGGCAGATCCATTACTTGGGGCACATTATTTCAAAAGAAGGGATCGTCATGGATCCTGAGAAGGTTGAGGCCATCAGAGAATGGTCAGCACCAAGGAATATGGTAGAAGTTAGATCATTTATGGGTCTAGCGGGCTATTACAGAAGTTTATCGCAGGGTTCTCAAAGATAGCTCACCCTATCACTTCCTTACAAAGGAAGGAGAAAAAGTTTTAGTGGACTGAAGAGTGTGAGAAAAGTTTCCAGCAATTGAAGAAAGTGTTAACCAGTGCTCCAATATTGAGTATTGCAGATCCAAATGTGGATTTCTTGGTGTGCACAGATGCGTGTAAAGAAGGGTTGGGAGGAGTTCTCAGTCAGAATGGATTTGTAATCTATTATAAGTCCAGGAAGCTGAAAGATCACGAAAAGAATTATGCCACTCACGATTTGGAGTTGGCAGCAATCGTTCATGCTCTGAGAAAATGGAGACATTACATCATGGGAAGGAGATTTGAATTGAGAACAGACCACAATGGTCTAAAATACTTATTTGACCAACCTACCTTAAATGCTTGGCAGAGTAGGTGGTTGGAGTTTCTGTGTGAATATGACTTTGATATCAAGCATATCAAAGGGAAGGAAAAGAAGGTGATCAATGCACTCAGCAGAAAGGTGCACAACTTACATGCTTCAACCATTAGCATGTACAGGACTGATATTAAGGATAGAATTTTGGAAGCTGCAAATGCATATTTGTAGTACAGAGACTTGGTAGCAAAGCTACAACAGAGTGAGAGACCATAGAAAGAGGAAAATTACACCTTGGAAGCTGATGGAATACTTCTATACAAAAAAAAGGTGTATATACCCAATGTCCAGGGTTTGAAACTTACGATTCTAAGAGAAATGCATAACGTGACTTATGTTGGGCACCCTAGATATCAGAAGATTGTGGCAGTAGTCAGGAGCCATTACTTTTGGCCAGGTATGAAGAAAGAGATCGATGAATATATCGCCAGTTGTATGGAATGCCAAAAGATTAAAGATGAGCACAGGCACCCAGCAGGGTTGCGACAACCTTTGCCCATTCTTGAATGGAAGTGGGAAGTGGTGACAATGGATTTTATTACAGGATTGCCCAGAACAGGCAAGCTGCATGATTCGATCATGGTAATGGTGGGAAATCTTACAAAAGATGCCCATTTTATTTCACTAAAAACTACTCATAAGGCAGCAGATGTTTCTGATATTTTCGTGAAGGAAGTGGCATGATTGCATGGAATTCCTAAAACAGTTGTGTCCGACAGAGACCCGAAATTCACCTTGAATTTTTGGAAAGGATTGTTCAAAGGAATCAGAACGAATATGAACTTTAGTACAACTTATCATCCTGAGTCTGGTGGAAAGATAGAGAGGGTGAACGGAGTGATAGAAGACATACTGAGAATGTATGTGATGGACAAACCATCAAAATGGGAAGACTACCTACACTTGGTACAATTTGCTTACAATAATGGGTATCAAGCATCATTGAAGATGAGCCCATTTGAAGCACTTTATGGAAGAAAGTGAAATACTCCAGTAAGCTGGGATAATCCAGCTAACAGGGCAATAATTGGGCCAGAGTTGCTCAAGGAAATGGAAGAGAAAATGATTAAAATTAAGCAGAATTTAAAAGCTGCCCAAGACAGGCAGAAAATTTATGTTGACAAAAACAAAACCCGTAGAGAATTCAAAGTGGGTGATCATGTTTTCCTGAAAGTAAAATCTAATAGAAGTTCCCTGAAGCTGGGAAACTGTGCCAAGTTGGCAGCCAGATTATCTGGGCCATTTGAAATCCTAGAAAGGATTGGGCCAATTGCATATATGCTTGCATTACCTGCATCCATGATTGTACATAATGTGTTTCATGTTTCATTTCTTAAGAAATATATACCTGATGCTAATCATGTTATCGATTAGAATGTGATTCAGGTGGAGCAAGAAGGTATCCTGCAAGTGCATCCTATGTGCATATTGGACAGTAAAATCAAACAGCTCCGAAATCAAGCTATAGGGCTTGTAAAGGTCCAATGGACCTAGTACAGTCCTGAGGATATGACATGGGAGCATCAGGATGCTATGTGGGCAGAATACCCACATCTTTTTGAAGATTTTGGAAACCTTGTTGATGTTGTGTGAAAGTTGCACTGAAGACAGTGCAAAAATAAGGGGACGGGATTGTATTATCCCCAAGGAAGAGCCCTGTTGTAATCATGTTTATGAATTGTAAATTATGTTTTGTAGGCTGGTGAGCTGAGTATTGGTAATTTGGTAAGGATTATGAGTTTATTAAGCCATAGAGCCTAAGTGTTAAGGCCAGGAGCCTGATTTTGTATATGTAATTATGCAGACCGTTAATAAAAATATGAACATCGCTGCATGCACACCGACCACGATGAATGAGTGATGGGGGACTAAGCTTCCACAGAATGGTTAAGGGAATGGGGGATGAAAGGTGGAAAGGAAAGCTAAGTGTTGGGCCTAGGGAATAATCTAGGGGGCTTACCTCTAGAAAGGGATAATAATTTATTATTATTATTTCTTTAAAACTAAGGTGGACAATTTTGAGTGTTGTCCTAAGTTCCTGGAGAGGAATGCATACTAATGGAGTGCATGCATATTCATGGGAAAAATGTGTCATCCCAGGTACATGCAGTTAAAAGCTGCAGAAGTCATCCATGGAGGGGGTTGGCTCCTCATTCTTTCATCCTCCACCTGAGTTCGCAGGGATCTGGGGTGTCTGAACCGTTTTGCCTATGTGTCTGCCTCTGCATACCCACGCATAGTGAAGGAAACCCTTACGAGAATATTGTTTGCTATCCATTTTCCATTCTCTGTGAATTCTGTTGAGCTCTGGGATCGACCTTTGCATAACCTCACCCATATCTAAAAGAAGAAAACCATGAAGCCAACATATGTTGTTTTATTGTGAAGACGAAACATCCTGGATATGGCCTAAACCATGTTGTGTCTTAGTGTGGTCTATTGCCATTTTTGGATGTTCATACCCAAATTCTTGTTGTTGTTTTCAACCTTGAGTAACCGAATTTCTATTGTTGTCGATGTTATCCTCACCTTGTAGGAATTGAAGTGGAAGCTGGTGGAAGATTCTGGTGGTTAGGCCTGTGGTTGAAGAGACTAGATGTCAGGCCTGTGAGCAGCTCTTTCCAGGTGAAGGGTCTGTTGGGAAGTGGTTTTCTCCTAGAGAGAGTCCAACACCAGCTACAGAGCTCTGAGACTTCCTAATCCATCCTATTTTCGAGGCCCAGAGAGGGAGGTGAAGCACTGATGGACTGTTCTTGTGAAGGTGTATACTCCCGGGTGGAACAGACATGTGGGGAATGAGAGTCTGTGAGTAGTGGGTGTAAGAAGGAATCCTATGAAGAATCCTTCTGTTTATTTTGTGCAGTTTCCCTTTAACCTCATCCTAGTTTAGGATTCCCTTACCTTGGGTGGAGCTTGGTCCCAACTCAGGGGTGACCCACTACTGAGAGTGATGAGCAGCATGGTCTAAGGCTAGGAGTTTCGTGGAAGGTCTACACGTGGTTGGTGGAATTACTCCAGTAATAAAAGATAAGTGTTAATTTTGTACTTAACTTATAAGTATAAGCATGTCTGTGATTCTTACAATATTATCATGTATTCTGTTGTAATCATGAATTACTATTAATTCCATTAAACCTGCATGTTAGTCATAATTTTGTGATTACTCTATTTGGTTTAGTTAAATGTGTGTAATATGAATTAATTCATGTTATATATATATAAGTATGAGAATGTTGTTTCCGCACAGTAGCCTTTTCCCGATCGTGGGGTTGATGGCCGAGGACGTTACATAGAAGATGGGAAACGTATTGCTACTAGAAAGTGGTGTGGGTATTGGAATCCATAATGGTATTTGCTAGCATAGGAGGTTGAAAATTCAGGATATTTTCCATCGGATTATGTATAGTGACTACTCTTCAAGGAGAGATGAATCAAACAACTTGAGATTTTTCACATTGAGAACATTGTGGATGTCAAGTTGTGGTGGAAAGTCTAGGAAATAGGCTTGCCAATTCTTTCCAGAACTGTGTATGGACCATAATTTAGTGGGTGGAGCTTGTGGTTATGTCTTTTGAAGCAGTTCTTATCCATCAACAACCACACACTATCTCCTGGCTAAAAGACCAAGGGCATGGAACATTTATCATGCCTTTTCTTTGTGCAATCTTGTGCTTATTTTAAGAAAGCTACAACCTATGAATGGCATTATGTTATGCTATGAATGAAGCTCTACATTGAGTTTTTCTCATGTTTTCTACGTGTAAATCCCAAAGGTGTGAAGTGAGGGGCATATTTGAGGGTGCAAGGGGCCAAGACAAACCTCAAAAGGTGAGAAACCAATGGAGTAATGTGTTGCCTAATTGTTTCTATGTTGGATGATGTGCATATAAGAGTCCCACCATTTGTTTTTGGTAAAGTAGTTGTGAAGAGGGTGGACCAAAGTGTGTTGGACAACCTCTGTTTTCTCATCAGTCTGGGGTGAAATGTAGTGGAAAAATGAATTTGGAAACCAAGAGATGACCAAAGAGTACGCCAAAAGGTACTGAGGAAACAAGAGTCTTAATTAGAAATAATACTACTTGGTAAACCAAAATGAGGCCACACATGATGGAAAAATAGTTCGACGGTCTACATAGAAGTGGTATCTTCATGACATGGGAGAAACATATCCATCTTATAAAAACAACACACTACGACCCAAATGGCATCATGTTTGTGGAGAGTTGTAGGGAGAGCTCTTAGAAAGTCCATGGAAATGGATTCCCATGGATAAGAAAACAGTGGTAAAGGTTTTTAAAGACCATTCAGTCGATTAGATGTCTTACTTTGTGAATAGAAAGAATAGGTGCAGATGAATTTTCCACTTGTTTGCACAACACAAACTAGTATAAATGGAACTGGAGATTTAGAATGGTATTGGTTGTGCCTAAAATACCCTTGCATGAAGAGGTGTTTGCTTCGCAAATGAGAATAAGACAATCCTCTGTTTGTGGCACACATAATTGATTAATCTTGTAGAGCCAACTGTCATGGATCATCTAGTCCATAAAGGGGGTTTGGTTGATGATGATAGGTTGATGATGGTAGGTTGATGCAAAGCTCTCCAGATTTCACCAAAGGATGGATCTGTAGTGTACGTATCTTTCCAAGCGTCATTAGCTACACAATGCACCTCTAAAATGTGTTGAACCTATTGTGGGGGGTGACTTAACAAGTCAACCATCTTGTTGGAGGTACTCTTTTTATATTTAATGACCAGGTGGAACTATTGAATGTATGTTTCCCACTTTAGATAGTGTTTTTTGTGCATCGTACTCTACGAATTCATGAATATCAGTGGGTGATGGTATGTGTGGAGGATTTTCTCTTTTCTGAGAATGTAATGGAAACACCACTTCAATGCCTACACCAAGTTGTAGAATTATTTTTCATATGTGTTGTAGTTAACTTTGGCCTTTGGAAGCATATCCAAGTGATATGCCACCACATGAACTCCTTGTTTAAGTATAGCCCCAATGGTGAATTGACAGGAATTTGTCTAAATATCAAAGGGATGATTCATGTTCGACAAATGTAGGACAAGGGCCAAGCATAATGTTGTCTTCAATATCAAAAAATGGCTTTCAAACTCTATAGACCAAAGAAATTTGGCTTGATGGAACAACTGGTATAGAGGAAGAGCCAACTAGGAGAAGTGAGAGACAATTTTTCTGTAGAAATCAATGCCTCCCATGAAATGTTTAAGGTCACGCACATTCAAGGGCACTCGCCATTGTGCCAAAGAATGTATTCGAGAGGGATCAGGGCACACATCTTGTGTATCCAATATGAATTCCAAATATTGGATGAAAGTCCGTCCAAAGAAGGACATATTTTCCTTCACATACAACTTATGTTAATACAACAGCTCAAGTACTATATGTACATGTTACACATGGTCTTTCCAAGTTTTACTGAATCCTCAATAGGATTCTCTTCCAACTCCTTCTCATGGAATCCTTCATTTTCATGTTCACTTTCATCTCTGTATGCATTCCAAACCTCATCCTTAACTTGATATGAAAAGTTTCCACAGGCTCTGAGATTATCCTCAACCTTTTGATCATCAATCAACATTTGCTGCAAGGTGATAAACCTCCTTTCTAGAAGAATAAGGGACAAATTTGGATGAAGAGTTCTTACATAACACAATCTAGCAATAGTTTGAGGAGGTTGCATATCTAAAGGCATGGTGCAAGAAAAACAATAAAATATCTTGTTGAAAATAGCAAGAGCTTCGCTCTCCCCTCTTTTCAAATCATAAAACTCAGCAAAGCACTGGTCAAGAGATTTGTTCTCTCCCTAGTGCCTTGAAAATTCACCAAATAACTCATCCCATGAACCAATGGAACCAACCTGTAGATTTTTAAACCAGAAAGAAACATCTCCAGCCAAATATTTGGAAAATAACCTCATAAAAACATCCTCATGCATGATTTCCAAATTGTCAATGACATTCTAAAAATTTCCCAAATTCTTCTCAACTATAATATGAACTTATCCAACAAACAGAGGCATATATTGTCAGACAGTTGGCTTAGGTTGATGGATAGTTGGTATGGATTGTTTGTTGCATTGATGTCAACCATTGGAGAGTGATATTGTAGATTGATGTCAACCCTTAGTGATTGATGTCAACCCTTAAAAAAAGTCAGGTGGCACAAATGTTTGGATAATGGAGAAAATTTTGTTTGATGTATTGATGTAGGAGAATCCTTTCCACCTCAAAAAGTGCCATCTATTCAGCACATCAATGTGCATTCAAGAAGGGGGAGAGGCGCCAAACCTCTCATTTTTCCCTTGAATTTAAAAATTCAATGTAATTTAAAGAAATTAAATGTTGTAAGGATGAGCAGAGCCAAGTCATATACTTTGTACAGGTTGTATATAGAGTCACCTTTAATGGTTGATGGTAGGTTGATCTAGATCCAATTCGGAATAGATTTCCATTTATTGTAATAATCCTCAATAGATAGGCATTTGATGGTGATTTGACACCACTAGTGTAGTTTGGAGGGAAGGCTCGATGATCCCCTCTTGCATAAAACATTATATTGTATGGCCAGGAAAGGGTTTCGATAGTTTTTTTTATGGCTGCTAAAGTTTGATAGAAAACCATTGTAAGCAGAGAGGAGAGTTGATACTCCGTTGTATTCTAGCCTGCACATATTGTAACCAAACATTGATATATTAATATAAAAGAATAGATTTCATTGTTTATGAGTTTTTGTGTGGTGAATGTTTGTTTTGTGTTGACAATGTGTATTTAAATGTTGTAGATGTATGAGATAGGATTCATCTACAGGGATAAGATAGACTTTACTATCTATTTGTGAATTTGTTGGGTTGTTCTGGGTTTGTTTAGGCTAAGTGAAAGGAGTGCATGACATAGTATTGAGAACTTTGTGAGCCAGCGCAAGGAGTGCGTATCTAAATTTTGTTTCCTAGTTCAGAGGAGAACCTGCCAGGTGGGCACACCAAGATAGTCTCAAACTTAGGAGGAACCTCAAGGTTATTAAATACCTTGGAGGAGAAACTGTGCAGAGAAGGCACATAATACATGGTTTTTGAATACTCTGTAGAGATTTGTCAGGTGGGCATTGAGAGGGTGCAAGGAGTGCACAAGAGAAATTTGTTTCGAGTTTGAAGAGAAGAGTGTCAAGGAGAAGACACTATAGAGTTGTTGAACACTCTGTAAGCTCAGCGAGGAGTGCTTTGAGCAGGTGCAAAGAGTGCACAAAACCAACACGTTATGAAGTGTTGGAGGAAATTGAGGAAAATCAGAGTTGTTGAACACTCTGGGGAAGAGCTTCGCAAGTGTGTGTTGAGCGGATGCAAGGAGTGTGTTTCTAAACCTGAAAGAGATCATGATTGAGGAGGAGGAACTGTGAAAGGAGTGCATCAGGCCAAAACTTAGACAAAGTGTTGAAAGACGTCATTTGAAGGCTCAGTCGAGCACATATATGTGAACCTACTCGAAGTTCAGAAGCTCAAGAGGAAGAGCACGGAGTGCGTCAGGAGGGCACCAGAAATATTCTAAGGAAGAAGAAGAGTTGAGACCCTTTGTAATTATGAGCGAGTTCAAAATATTAGAAGAGATAGCGCAAGGTGTGTGTGGGATATGGAACTTTCTTCAAGTTTCTGGAATCTTAGGAAGGATAGCGTTCCCAGAAGTGAAGTCGAGACCCAAAGTAGCTAGGCTCACAGGAGGATCAAAGGCCACAACCTTTGACTATTACAAGTTATTCCAATTCAGGAGAAACCCAAAGTTCATGAGGGAGGAGCCACAGTTGTTATCATATCATCTGTGAAGATTTGATCTATACCGTTGAATCCTACATCCATAAATCAGAAGGAGCACGAACGGAAGGATTAGATCCTAGCCATCGGATCTGAGCGTGGAGGACCAACAACCATTGGATCCAGGTAAGTGCACGAGATTTAACCCCTTTTTAGTTCATAGAGAGCAGACTCACCGAAGCCTGCGTAAGTTCAGAAGTGGATCAGGACCATCCACCATCTAGAGGGATAGGTGGCGGAATATCTGGAATTTTGGAGCAGAGGCACTCTGGGAGAGTCCAGGTGAGAAGCAAGCGAAATCGCCAAAGCTCCAAAGCCCAGAGATCTTCTTAGTTATTAGTGCTAGGGACAGACACGTGGAGTGAGATCTGAGACTCTAGAGGAGTTGCACTCTGGGAGATTTTAGACGAGGTGGTTGCAGAATCGTCGAAGTCTCTAAGTAGTGGAGAAGATCCTGGTCATCGATCTCTCAGAGGCACGTGGCATCATATCTGGAGGTATAACACTACGGAGAAACCAGAGAGAAGAGTTGGGAGAACTCTTGAAGAGTTGGGAGTCAAGGTAGGTCTGCGTCATCCGAGCCAAAGGGAAAGGTGTCACCAGATCCTGCACTTAGGAGTATAAGTACTTTGTAAGAATTAAAGTGTGAAGGAATGAGGATTCATGAAGGACGAAGTCATGAAGTGATCCAAACCGTCCCTGAAGGAGAACGTATGGCCGAATATCCACTAGTATGGATAAAATTCACTCCTAAAGAAAGTGGAGTTGGTTGAGCCAAAAATCTCGATGGATGAAGGCCAGAGTTCATCTGAACCATCAGATCAAGGGGGGTAGATGTCAGAGGATCCCTCACCTCAAAGGTCGTACACTCTGAAGGAAAGTGAAGAAAGGGTGGAGTGTGAACTCCCGAAGTTTGGGGCATCGGAGTCCATCCAAGTCATCCATCGAAATTGGACAGGTTTCAACAGATGACGTACTTCAAAGGTTTGTCACTCTAGAGGATTTCCACAGTGGTTGTTCAAAATTTCCTGAAGCACCAAAGCTCGAAGTTACTTTGGCTCGTTGATACCAAAGGAGAGCATGGATTTTTTATTGGAAAGGGGACACGTGGAGGATAGAGGTTCATTGCATTAGAAATGCACTCCAAAATTTTTGTGGAGTGTGTATGTTGATTCGAATGAAGCCCAAATTTTCAAAGGAAGAGACTAAGTCATATATCTCAGTGAGGAACAAGGATTGTTGATCCTGTCTCTATGATTTTGAGGTATTGTGCCTACGAAATAATTGGCCACAGCGTGAGGAAAGAACACCTGCAGTCAGAGATTCCAAGCGCCCTTTGAATAGGTGCCTAGTCATAGCCCTGGTCAAATGCAGTTGTCGATGGAGGAAAAAGGGATAAAGAATGAAACTCATAATTGAAGACACTAGAAGCTAGAGAAAGTGCCCGAAAGGATCAGGTCATCACAAACTTGCACTAGGTGGAATTAGAAGTCTTAAAATTCCTTGGGTATCATCAGATTGGCTCATACCTTGGCATATGGTCCTTTAGAGGATTCTATAGGCATTTGAGAATCCTCGTTCGCTATTTAAAGCACGGGGAAAGAAACAAGGCCCGTGGATAAGGTTTTGTGGATCTAGCAGAGGCCTGAAGAGTTGATCTGACTCAAATACTTGAACGATCCTTGTTTGGAAGGTCACAGAACCTTGAGTAGATAAGGGGGGGCTGCATCAAGTGGTATCAATGCATAGGAAAAGGTTTTGTCTGATACCATCAAGTGGTATCAGAGTTTGATTTTTCTTTCATATAGAAAGAAAAGGTGAGAAGGTGAAAGGAGATACTATGATACCATCAAGTGGTATCAGAGCCTAGGAAAAGGTTTAGTCTGATACCATCAAGTGGTATCATAGCTAAATTCCATTTGTATACAACAGGTGAAGGAGGATATAGAGTGTTGATGTCTGTAAAATATTGCTTGCAAGTGTGCAATAGTCAGTAGACATCCAGGTGGGCCTAGGATAAGAGAAAATGGCTACTGAAGGCCATAAGAATGATCGAAGAGAAGACCACCAATAGATGCATAAATCAGATATGGAAAAATAGCTTGAGGATATGAGACTAGAGCTTGACATGCTAACATTAAAGATGAAACAGGAGGCACAAGTACACTAGAGGTAGGAGTGGCCCATGAAGCATAGAGTGAAGTGGCCTATCCAGAAGTTGTTTGCTAGGTGGAAATGACAAGTGTTGAAAAGGTGGTTGAGGCATGTTGAAAACCTTAGTGAAACAGAGAAGAAAATGGTTTACATTTGTGAGCTAGAAGTTGGTTAGAACCTCAATAAGGAGGAAGTGATATCGGTTGATCTCATAAACTTCCAGGAGTGTAGAGATGAATTTTCAAATTGCCAGGTGGGAAATGAGATGAGATCAATGGGGGATCTCATAAAATTCCAGGAGGGAAAGGATGAAAATTTAGATTTCCAGGTGGGAAATGAGAGGATATCATCCGAAGATATCGTAGACTTCTAGGAGGGAAGGAGTGAAATCCAAAATCATTGTGTGGGAAAGGGAGATAAAATGAGGATGTCTAGGAGTCTCAAGAACTCGACTAGGAGTTTGGATCAACAAGGAGTGTTGATGGAGGAGGATTATAGGTGTGTTCTGATCATTGGGGGAATCCAAATATTTCTGCAAACTAGCTAAGAAGAGGCTAGCATATGTGTTGCAGGTGAAACAATAGAAATACCACCAACAAAGACTTTCATAAAGGAGGAGAGGGAGCATACATCAGAATATACCCCAACAGAAGGAGAGGAGCATACAGTTAATATGCTCACTCAGTGGGAGCAACAATTGGAGATGTTGGAGGATTGGTTGAACAATCCAGAACCAAAAGGAGGCTTCCAAGAGACATTCATGTAGACTGGAGCAGAATGCCAACATGAGGAGCAACTGGAGGAAGCTGGAGTTGTACCAGCAGTAGAACCGGCAGAAGTCAATTTGTCAAAAGAGATAATTGGGAAACAGTTCAGTAAGGAGATTGCAGAATATGAGTTTGCAAGAAGTTGCAAGTCAAGTCCACAAGTGATGGAGATAGTGTGGGAGATCAGGATGATCTACCCTTAGATCAACATGAGGAAGTGCAACAGGGAACTCTGCATGAAAGGATCCAGCCAGTGGACAAGTTGGAAAGAGAGATAGAGGGAATCAAAGAGTTGATGTTGAAGTCAAAAGAAGAAGTTGTCAGTGGGAGGAGGATGAACAAAGGAGAACCTTCAATAGTAATAGGGAATTAAAAACAAGAACAACATAGCAGAGGAGTAGGTAGATAGCTCCAGAGAGAAGTTTGGGATCCAGGAGGATTTCAATAGTGGAGCAGAGGAGCTCATGAGTAGGAGATCATGACTTTCCCAGCAGTGGAGTATGATGTAGGATCATCCTTTCCACCTCAACAAGCACCAGCTATTCAACACATCAATGCACATTCAATAAGGGGGAGAGGCACCAACCCTCTCATTTTTTCCTTGAATTTAAAAATTCAATGTAATTTAATGAAATTAAATGTTGTAAGGCTGACCAAAGTTGATTCATTTTATTCATACATGTTGTAGATAGAGTCTCCTTTAATGGTTGACGATAGGTTGATCTATATCCGATTCAGACTATATTTATATTTATTGTAATAAGCCTCAGTAGATAGGAGTTTTGATGGTGATTATACACCACTAGTGTAGTTTGGAGGGAAGGCTCGATGAGCCCCTCTTGTATAAAACATTGTATTGTATGGCCAGGAAAGGGTTTTGATAGTTGTTGTTCCAGATGCTAAAGGTTGGTCAAAAACCATTGTAATCAAAGAGGAGAGCTAAGACTCTATTGTAGTCTAGCCTACACATATTGTAACCAAACATTCAGATATTAATATAAAAGAAACAATTTAACTGTTTATGAGTTTCTATGTGGTAAATGATTGTTTTGTGTTGACAATGTGTATTTAAATGGTGTAGATGTATGAGATAGGATTCATCTAGGGATAAGATAGACTTCAATATATGTCTTTGATTTTGTTGGGTTGTTTTGGGTTCTTTTAGGCTAAGTGCAAGGAGTGCGTATTTGAATCTGTTTTCCAAGTTCAGAGGTGAACATGCTAGGTGGGCACACCAGGATAGTCTCAAACTCAGGAGGAGCCTCAAGGTTACTGACCACCTTGGAGGTGAAACTGTGTAGAGAAGGCGCATAAGATAGAGTTTTCAAATACCTTGTAGAGCTCTACCAGGTGGGCATTGAGCGAATGCAAGGAGTTCACAAGAGAACTTTGTTTCGATTTAAGAGAGAAGAGTGTCAAGGAGAAGACACTATGGAGTTGTTGAACACTCTATAAGCTCAATGATGAGTGCTTTGAGTAGGTGAAAAGAGTGCACATAACCAACAAATTATGAAGTGTTGGAAGAAATTGAGGAAAATCAGAGTTGTTGAACACTAAGGGGAAGAGCTCCACAAGTGCGCATTGAGTGGACGCAAGGAGTGTGTTATTGAACCTAAAATAGATTACGATTCAAGAGGAAGACCTGTGCAAGGAGCACACTAGGACAACACTTAGAAAAAGTGTTGAAAGATGTTGTGTGAAGGCTCATTCAAGCACAAGGAGTTTGCAGAGGTATGAACCTACTCCAAGTTCAAAATCTCAAGAGAAAGATCGAAGAGTGTGTCGGGAGGGCACCCAAAATATTCTAAGGAAGTAGAAGGGTCAAGCCCCTTTGGAATTATGATCAAGTTCAAAATCTTAGAAGATATAGCGCAAGGTGTGTGCAGAAGACAAAAATTTCTTCAAGTTTCCATAAGCTCGAGAGGGATATCAATCCAAGAAGTGAAGTCGAGACCCAAAGTAGTCGGAATCACTGGAGGATCAAAGGCTGCAGCCTTTAACTATTACAAATTACTCCAATTCAAGAGAAACCCAAAGGTTAGGAGGGAGGAGCCACAGCTGCCTTCAGATCATATGTGAAGAGTTGATCTAGACCGTTGAATCCTATGTACAGACATCATAGGGAGTGTGCAGGGAAGGAGCAGATCCTAGCCATCGGATTTGAGCACAGAGGACCAACACCAATTGGATATATGTAAGTGCACTAGACTTAACCCCCTTTTAGTGCATAGGAGAGTGGACTCGTCAAATTCTGCAGAAGTCCAGAAGTGGATCAGGGCCATCCACCATTCAAAGGGATAGTTGGTGGAAGATCTAGAATTCTAGAGTAGAGGCACTCCAAGAGAATCCAAGTGAGCAGCGAGAAAAATCGCCGAAGCTATGAATCTCGGAGCTCCTCCTAGATGTTGGTGCTGGGGAGGGACACATGGAGTGAGATATGAGAATCTGGAGGAATTTCACTCTGGGAGATTTCAGACGACGTGGTTTTAGAATCACCGAAGTCCCGAAGTAGCGCAGCAGATCCTGGTCATTGATTACCAAGAGGCATGTGGCATCAGATCCAGAGGTCCATAGGTATAACACTCTAGAGAAACTACAGAGTAGTTTTGGGAGAACTCTCGAAGAGCCGGGAGTTGAAGTAGGTCTGAGTCGTCTAAGACAAAGGGATAGGTCTTACTAGATCCTTCACTCTGGAGTATAAGTACTCTGGAATAATTGAATTGTGAAGGAATGAGGATTCCCGAAGGCCAGAGTCACGAAGTCATCCCCGTCGTCTATGAAGGAGGATGCATGGCATAGGATCTTCCAATCCAGAGAAAAGTCACTTCGGAAGAAAGTGGAGTTGGTTGAGCCAAAAATATTAAAGGGCGAAGGTTGTAGTTCATCTGAACCGTCAGATAAAGGGGGACAAGTGTCATATGATCCCTCACTTAGGAGGTCATACACTCTGGTGGAAAGTGAAAAAATGGTGGAGTGTGAACTCCCGAAGGTCGGGGCGTCGGAGTCCATCCAAGTCATCCATCAGAATTGGAAAGGTGTCACTAGATCATGTACTTCGAAGGTTTCTCACTCCAGAGGATTCAGGCGGTAGTTGTTCCAAATTTCCCGAAGCGTTGGAGCCAGAAGTTACTGTTGGTCATTGATCCCAAAGGAGAGTGTGGACCATTGATTTGAAATGGCACACGTGGAGGATGAAGGTTCACTACGTTAGAAAGGAACTCCATAAGTTTTTTGGAGTGTTTATGTGGATTCAACCAAAGCTCGAATTGTCGAAGGAAGAGATTGAGACATAGATCTTAGTGAGGAATAAGGACCATTGATCTTGTCTCTACGATTTTGAAGGATTATTCCTTCAGAATAATTGGCCACAGCGTGAGGCAAGAACGCCTGGAGCCGGAGCTCCGAAGCACCCTTTGAATAGATGCCTGGTCATAGCCCTCGGTCACATGCAATTGTCGCTGAAGGAAAAAGAGGATAAAGCATCAAAATCAGAATTGCAGACACGACAAGGTAGAGAAATTTCCTGAAAGGTTTTGGTCAACAAAGACCTGCACCACGTGGAATTAGAAGTATCGAAATTCCTCGGGTATCATCGGATTGGCCCATATCTTGGAGTTTGAGAATCCTCGTTTGCTATTTTGAGCGCGGGGAAGGAAAAAAGGCATGTGTATAAGGTTTTTTCAGTCTAGTGTAGGCCTGAATAGTTGATACGACTAAAATACTTGAACGATCCTTGACCGGGAGGCCGCAAAACCTCGAGGAGAGAAGGGGGGGCTCCATCGAGTTTAATGGTATGAGTTTTAATATGTTTGAAGGTAAGATTATTCTATATGGATAACACATGTCATTTCATTTCTGGTGGTATGTGGAATGTCACATAACTCCTCACAATTAGAGAGTTATGACCATGTGAAGTTGGAGAACCCTCATGAGTCATCTAGAAGCCTCAAAAGGTCAAAGTAGTCAAAGTGGTTGCAAAGAAGAAATTATTTAAATAATAAAGAGAAGTGATGAGTGTGCTATAAGTCAAAGTGGATACAAAAGAAATTATTTAAATAATAAAGTTAATGGATAAATTACTAAGTGGACAAGTGGTTAGAAGTGGGTTAACCCTAAAATAAGGAAAGTAGTTTAAGATCGTTAGAAGGTAACCCCTTTAGGAAGCTACATAAAAGTGTAAATAAGAGGCAATGGTCTCTCATTTAATTACAATTGAGCATATTGAATATCTACAAGTGACTGAGATAACCAAAGGATATGTAAGATGAATTTTAGAGGGAAGGTGAAGTAAATAAGGCCGAAATTCAAGGGAGGATAAATTCTTTTGATGATGCTTTCTAAGGTATGTTATTTACAGGTCATCTCACCATTTTCACAATAACTTTTTTTCTAGAATGATTCAGACCACGAAATATGGAGAATGTTGAGGAAGCATATCCAAGTAGCTGTGATAACAATTTCATCTTGTGAGTCGTTGTATTTTGGGAGTTACACTCTGTGGAAACTAAGGTTTGTGGCTAGTCCCGAAACTAGTCTAAAACATGTGTTTCAGGTAAAAATGTCATAACTTCTTCATAACAGATCCAAATTCAGTAAGACAAAATGTATTGGTTATAGTATAGTCTTTAGTATGTTGTATACCATTTTCAGATCTATACAAAAAATATTCTATGTGGGGCATTCTCTACAAGTTCGATCTCTAGAATAAGCCAGAATTCAACAAGGTATTCCATTTTTGCTATAAATTATTTTCTAAGTGGTTCCAAGTAGTGAAACCTGGAGGAATTGCATAAACGACATTGAAGAAAATTGTGTACCATTTTTAGATCTTTATTCATTATAGTTACATAGTTATGATTATGTCAAGTTAAGGTTGTTGACTAATCCAAAATCAGTCATGTGAGACTAAAGTAAAGTTTGATGAAAATGCTAGTCTCTTGCTGTTAAAGTTAAGGAAGGTTTGTAGGTATGTGATCATATAAACCAGGTTTGTTACAGAGTTACAAATCAGTTTTGGAAGATGAAATTGATGAGAGATTTTGGTTGAGGTATGTTACATATAGAGGTTGTATAACAATGAGGTTGTGGCACATGGTTTGATGTAATTGTTTATGGTATTTGTTCATTAGAGAAATTTTTGATGGTTATATTGGTATATATACTTGGTATATGGTTGATGTACATGTTGGGTACATGTTTGAGACAAGTAGTTTATGAGTTGGAATATACATGAGGTCTATAGTCAATGATGTTGGTACATCTTGATGAGTCATAGTTGATGAGTAGTTGATACATGATTGGTACATACTTGGTACATGGATGGAGGCAATTGTTAGTAGTATTGTTGACACATGGTTTATGGATGATGTAGCATACTTGTCAAGTGGTATATTATTAGAAGCACATATTGATCTTGGTGATGATTATGAGTTGCTGTGCTATGTTTGGTTGATGCGCATCTTGGTGATATTATCCATATGGTTGATAGTTGTCTTGGTGATTGATCTTGGTGAGTAGATCTAATTTGGTTGATAATATTGATGAGACAGTTTTTTGTGATAGGTTGTTTGGAAAAGTTATTGTGACAGGTTATTTGTACAGGTTTGGTCCATGGTTGATGCACTTGTTTGTGGTACAGGCTGAGGTACATGTTGGCACAGGTTATTGGTATAGGTTGTTATAGGTTTTTGGGTGCAGGTTGATTGGTACAGGTTTATAGAAGTATATCTCACAGTGATAGTGTGATAGTGGTTCCATCATTCTACTTATATTTAAGGGAGGTTGAACGGGGAAACGATGGGTGGTTGTAGCCAACTTATGGTTGTAGTTGAAGAACATAGGGGGTTGTAGCCGCATTCTGGTTGTAGCCAGAGAATTGGGGAGTTGGAGCTTCCCTCGAGTTGTAGCATGAGAAACTAGGGGGTTGGAGCCTCCTTCCAGTTGTAGCTAGAGAATTGGAAGTTAGTTCTTCCTTTAATGTAATTCTTAAAATATAAGAAAATCATTATGTGGTTTTCACCTGCATTGGGTTTCCACGTAAATATTGGTGTACTATGAATTGTGTGGATGTGTTTGTTATTTTTTATTAGGCACTGATGAATGTTAATCCTTATGATACAGTAAGATATTGATGATGCACAAATGAACATAGTTGAATAAGTAAAAGGATATACTTTGTGGTTTAAAGGATTAATAATTTTTATAATTTCTCATTACTGATTCACCCCCCCTCTTAGTATTCGAACATATATTCTAAAAAATTTGGAGGGTAAGGATGAAGAGTAGATGGAAATTTAAGGGTTTAAAGTAGTATGAAAGTGAGGTTCAATCGATTGATTGCAAATTCCAATCATGGTGATAGATGATAGTACTATGATTAGAGAAGGTGGTGAATCTGTTGTGTCATTCACATGGTTACAAGGTTGATCATGTTTAAGAAGGATTTGAATACAAACATTGTTCTCATATGTTTCAGATGAAGGACTACGGTTAACATCAACTATGTAAGAAGAATACAGACCTTCTTATTTCAAAGAGGGATATACAATAGTAGGCTTATGGTCTTCAGAGTAAACAAATAAAAGGTTGATTCTCTTGATATATGCAGGAAAGGACACAAAATAGCTGATAAAAAAGAATATAATCTCTTGAAGAAAAAATATATCTTGATACTTGTACTTCTTGTGTATTCCTTCCATTTTTTGTTTGAGTTCGTTCCTTAGTGGAGTCCTATAAATTGATTTGAATCACCAACAAGTTCTTCAAATGTGTGGAGTTTCCATGGTGAAAAATTCCAGTCTGTTTTGTCACCAATCCTAGCTCACCATTAAGAAATGGTAGTAATTTATGTCGTATATCCCAAGGAATATATTCTACTTCGTCACTAAAAACAACACCAAAAATGATAGAACTAGAATTCATGCCTATATTGTTGTAGGTGTAATCCTAATACCCATCATGATATAAATTATTAAAACAGTTTTATACTTGAGTGGATCAACAAGACTGAGTAAGAAAGGGACAAATAAACTATCTGCAGAAACATTCCATTGGGCATGGAGTCATAAAACACTACTATCTATAGTGTATAAATCCTTCCTACTCTTAAGAGGTCGAATCCCAAGTGGTTGCATTGGATTCCCTTTTCTCTAGGAGCTGTTACAACAAGGTGAAACAAAAATTCCACCTAACTCCCATTTTTTTGGATCTTGTCTATTGTTATAAATCATTTTTGAAAAATGTCATGTTGCTTGATATGGTGATAGAAAACATGTCCCTCATGTCCAACTACCTCCTAGGAAACAATTCAAACCCGTCATATAGGTGGCATCCCTCCTACAACTCGGATTTATCAAATTGTTAGAGTCTGCAGCACAATTTTAGGATTCGCTGCTAACTTTCGTGTAGATGATGATTTCAAATTTTATCCAAAATGATGAACTGGATCAGCATAATGTTTTGTCCGAAAGTACATGATATTCAGATTCATCTCCACAAACAATTTAAGAAGAACCCATATCGACATTTAAAAGTTATGATGAAAAAATGACTTTAATGTGTACTAATTAGCTACAAACTGTCCCAAAATTACTTGTTCGCAGCGCCAGTGACAACACATGCTGTGAAATTTCCTGTAGGTGCATTTTTACATTCAAAATTTATTTCAACTTTTAAAACTTGCACAACAAGCTGGGAAATCCTTCCATAACCTGCTACAATCTTCGGGAACATGAAGTAACCTTTTTCAGAAGTCATGTTGGTGCAATTATATTGCAATCATTTAATATGTCAATCTAGTTTCGTAATCAATAGAGTTGATGAAATATATGTGCCGATAACAGATAAATTTCTATGCTTGATGAGTATAGCCTACAAAAGAAAACACTCTAAAACCAATACTCTGTTTTCACACTTTTCAAGTAACACTCTCCACATAGTTCAAAAATCATAAAGAAAAACTCATAAACAAGCATGTGATCTAAAGCTCTTGCTCATGTGATGACTACTTTCATTTAAAGGCTCATGAAAGGGAAAGATGAACTTTGACTTTGTTTCTTGTAGCAACTAATTTAGCATCAATTAACACTCTACACATTCTTAAAACAAATCTCAATAAATCGTAGAAGAAACATCAGGTGTAGTAAGACACTCCATTACAGGTGCATGTAGGGTGAGCGATGGAGGTCTTGAATGTGCCTAAGATGTAGCCTAATCAATTCTAGAAGAAACTCTAGGTTTGGTGAGATGCTCCATTATAGGGTCATGTAGGGTTGGTAGGCCCTTTCCATACCAACAAGATATCTTTTAAAAGAAACTTACAAAAGAGAAGATTTTATCACACACATAGATTCCATGAACTACAATTTATATCGCTACTTCAGAAACAAGGGTACAATCAACATTCTTCAAGAATCAAATCTAGAACATAATAGTGATTAACTATGTATCTATATCTCTATCATCTATAAGGATCTGTCTTTTAAGGAGAAACAACTATTACAATTAAAGTCTGGAGATAACATCAAATGACTGCACAAATATTACAATTTTTTGATGTATCAGTTTTCAAGGAAATGACTTGATCCTCATGACATGAAGTGCATGAGGATGAAATATATCATTGTATTCAACAAAAAAATGATTTTAGAGCCAACAAACTCCTTAGAGCCATCGAGATAAAACTCGTTCAAACACCCAAGCCTGCAAATGTGGAACTGGTACCGGATGCGCACAACTGGAACAAGAAGACTGTTACCAGACGCACATAGTGAAATATATCGGTACTAGACTAACACATGAATAGGTACTAGATGAACGTAGAAATAGGTAGTGTAATAACAAAGCATTGGTACCAAACGAGAAAATAGATAGGTACCAGATGAGCACAAAAATAGGTACCGAACAAATTGAATACTAGATGAATGTTGAAATGGTTACCATATGAATAGGAGTTGTGTCATAAGGTCTGCTCGGATAATTCAAAGTAATTATAGATCATTTAACATCAATTATTCAATTCCAATCATTAAGAAATCTCATAAATCATGGTTAAACATAAGGTACCTTATATATACACAATAATGGCTAAAGGACATGTCTTTTGAGGAAAATAGGCAAATAGTGCATATGTTGAGGCAAAGTTGGTGAAGATATAGGAAAAGATAAGGAAATTGGAGTTATAAAAAATGAGACCCAACATTTCCCCCATTCCCTAGTCATTACATGTCCTCATGCAAAAATTGTTGAACCATTCCTCAAAGTTGCAAAAATGGTGTTGTCCTCCACCTTGCTTGAACATTAATTGGCTAGTTTTAAGATATCAAAGCCTGAAGCCTCATCCTTAACCTCCATCTTAATAAATCATGTGTATTGTATTAGGAGCAAAACCTTATTGAGCTTGGTAGAGACCTCATCATGCTAATCATGTAACCTTTGGTTATTCTCCTTCAACTGTGCATTTTCTTTCTTGATGTACCTATCCCAAACTTTATACTCCTCCACTTCATGCTTCAATTATTCATTATGTTTTGTAAGCCTTTCAACTTTCAATACCAACTGATGGTCGGTCAAAGAACTGATAGGGTCAAGTGTTGCTTTCTCAGTTATCTCCTCCCTAGCTTCAACTTCCCTCCTTAAGTCCTTCAGTTTCATTGTCACTAATTCCTCAATTTCACTAATAGTTGTTACATATATATCTTCTTGCTTTGGTGAGGTTGGAATGTCCACTAGATCCTATGAAAAAGAAGGAGCATGAGGAATTGTCACCTTCTTATCCATGATCCGAGTAGTTCTACATACTGGACCTGATGCCTCCTTAGGTTTTCTAAGAGGAATAGAAATTTCCTCCTCGAACAATCTCCTTTTCTTCTTTTTAAGCTCAGATATGGGCACTGGACTTTGGTTTTCATGTGCCTTCCTTGTTTTTCTTTGAGAGGACTGAGATGTATGGGATGAAACTAGTTCTTATTATGTACTCCTTGTCCTTCTACTAGAGTATTGTGCTATATAAATCCCTTCATTGACTCTAAGTTTCTTCTTACCTTTGACTCTCAATTCAGGGGTCTTCTCTAATTCTCCAACCTTCTCCTGAGGTATTTCAACAATCATTTTTGGAACACTATCTGCAATTTCTGCAACCTGCTCCTAAGCTAATTAAAAATTTACTTCTGGAACACTACCTACAATCTCTCCAGCATCACTACCAGACCTTTGTTTCTTCGTCCTTTTATCACTAATTTGTGATTTTATTTTAGTGTAGAGATTGTTTTGTTCCACCATAGGTCCAGGTTGTTCTTCTAACACTATTGTCTTTCCTTTGTCCACTTTTCTAACATATTTTGGTGAACTAGGGCCAACATGATCTACTTCATTACTAGTCTTCTTTCCTTTCTTTCTATTGTTTCCCTTCTTCCTCTCTAACTCCTTACTATATTCCCCTGTTACATTTCCTTCTACAGAATTAGAAACTTCTCGAGAAATTTTTTATGTGAGAAGTTTCTTCCAACTACTGTCTCATTTTCTCAACTCATGGAAAACAAGCAGTTTCACTGAACCATGGTGATATATATTGTTTTCAATATTCTTATAGGTATAATTAACCCCTCTCACCATTTTATTTAGACTCGTCCAAAGAGAATGAGGAAAATCTATTTTTGGTCCTCCCTCAAAATGAAATAGGAGCCTTAAATGATAAAGGAAAGTTACTGCATACCTCACTTCACAAGTTAAAAAATATGCAAGAAAACAAGCATCATCCAATATTCCTCCTTGATCTAGCTTTGTGAAATACCTTTTTTCCAATCTAGGTCTAGATGCTCGGGCTTCAAAAATTTCTGATAGAGGCTCCTATCAATGATGATGCCATTGAAATACTTCTCTCCGGAAGAAGGTAACTCTATCGCTTCTGCTATGGTGGCTTCAATGATTTTCAATTTTATTTCCCCCAATTGGACATTCTGTCCATTATAACTTTGGGCAAAGGCATGAGACACCCCCTCATGAAGTCCTCTCATTTTTTGTAAAAAGGGAACCCAACTAGCCATTTCAAATTTCTCTTTGCATGCTTGATACTCCTTCATCTCTTTGTACAGATGGAACACAAGTTTGTTCCTTTCAACCGCCATGTCGGCTTAAAAACGAGACTCAAAATAAGTGTAGGCAATAGAATTTAGGCGAGGGATTGGTACTAGAATAAAAATTACAAGAACAAGGTGGTGGAGGAACAATAACGAGATAGTAGGAGAGAATAGAGTGGAGGTGTATAGTATGAAGGGAGTAAATAATGCTCATATGTATGGTGAAGCCATCCAAAAGAGCATTTATAAGTTAAAACGAGAATACAATGGTCAAATCTTTGCAATGATGGCGAGGTAAGGAAAGAGCTATAAATTATTCTGAGGGATCCTATCCATGGATAAGGTAACGATCATACCCATTAGTAACATCACATCCCATTCTTATTGGTTTTTATAATGATTACAGAGAATGTGAGTGATGTGACCAAAATTCACCATTGGGAAACATTATACATAATAGGTTTGAAACAATGTAAAGTTATAGGTGGCATAATTATAATTTTGACATCACATGAACATAAGTTTTTGACAAGATATTTTCAAAATGGACGATCAGTTCATGAAGATATTTGTGTACATCATAAATGATTTTGAAAAAAGGGGAAAACATGAAGATTTCGAAAGATAATGACAGGGAGTTTTAATAGCTTAAGGTAACAAAGGGATGTGAGAGTAACCATATGTTTAGCACAAAATTAATGTGATTCTTAATAAAAGGAATAAACAATGAGATCATACGCCCATTACCTGAAGTGTACTTTGTCAAATAAGGGAAATATAAAGTATAAAACAATGTCGCCAAAATTCCACCATCAGTATTGGATCACAGTATTAGTACTTGACCAACACAGAGAATTGATTTAGTATAGGACCAACGCAAAGAATTGTTTTAGTATCAGACCAACACAAAGACTCTTTCTTTTTTAGTACTGGATGAAGCTTTGACAAGGTACCTGGAATCTTGTAGGCTTCTCTTTGTGTCTAAACATGTTCTGAGGGTCAAGCTAGAGCAGATGTTGGCACTTACTAATGTTGTATGTGAATTTGTTCTGTTGAAGGATCATCCTGGAAAAAATACAAATAGCACACTCATACATGAATGCTTAAATTGCAGTGGAAGTGTCATAAAAATGAGGAAAATAATTCAATGATTGGGCTCCAAGATTTGTAACAAGAAGGAAACTGTAGCTGGACAACCTCCTATATAGATGAAAAAACCTCCTCTTTTTGGAACTAGAATAACCACTTCTTATGTTACCACTTCCATTTTATTGGGAAGGAAAACCTAACTACTATTGTCCTATGGATTTTTCTCAAGCCCGGGTTAGTTAATGCTCATCGGTGTTTTCAATTTTTAGGAGTCTGAAAAACTTAAAGAAAAATCCATCTATTGTCTTGTGGATTTTTCCTGAGCGTAGATCAGTTAATTCTCGCCGGTGTTTTCAATTTTAAGGAGTATGAAAAACTTAAATAAAACTCCATTAGGCTCCTTTCCCATGAGTAATATACCAAGGATGGATAAAGGAATAAACTTACACCTGGAAGATGTCCTCCTTATTACTTATCTACATGAGAACACAATTATCTTTTTCTCTTGTTAGTAACACCAAAATCAATATCTAACAACACACCTCTATACATATATGTACAAAGTTGACTTAAATCACACAACAAAACTTGTTGTGGTGGATTAGAAGGAGGAGAACTCCTCTTGCTTACCAATTGCATTTCAGAATTTTGAAGAACTTGTTTGATCAAATCCTCTTTAGACAGAGGCTTATGATCAAATTTCAATTGATTCCCATTTACAACAAAGGAGGTATGGTATTCATCAATGGTTTTATCTTCAGTGAAACATTTTCGTAAATTGTGTCTACTTCATAGGGTCCCAACCAACAAGTGGACAATTTACCCTTGAAATTATTGAACCTACTACCATACAATAGGGCCCAATCACCTGGATGGAAATATTTATTCTTGATGTACTTATCATGCCATTTAGTCCTTTGTTATTGAATGAGTGTAGTCCTCTGAAGAACATCTTGTCTAATTTAATCAAGCTCATCTAGCTGGATTATCCTATGTTTTTGGGATTCATCTAAATCCATCCCCAATTTCATATCAGGCCTAAAGGTTTTTACTTGAAATTCTATGGGAAGAGAAACATGCTTCCCATACACAAATTCATAAGGTGTATGGCATGTTGTGTTTCTCCAAGTTGTTATGTAGGCCCACAAGGCCTCAAGCAACCGATCAACCCAGTATTTATGGTGTAAATGAACTATATTGGTAAGTATAGCCTCTATCACCTGGTTAGTTGATTCCACTTTTTTTTTTTCTTGGGGGTGATCAGGTGAAGATTTTCTATGTTTAATCTGGTATTGTTCAATAATGGATTTGACCAAATTGGAGGTAAACTGGGTTCCTTGGTCTGTCACTATTTCTCGAGGCACACCAAAATGAGTAAAGATATGTTCAAATAGAAAATCAACAACAGATTGTTCATTTGTAAAATACAAAGCTTTAGCCTCTACCCATTTAGTCACATAATCTATACAAACCAGTATGTACCTTCTTCTTCGATACATGGGGTTGATAGTGTTTTTTTTCTTGATATGAAATATAATCATCGATGTATTACTACAATGATGAGTGTTCCATTTATAGGGAATGTATGGTGACCATCCATGAAAGGTTGCATCCCTTGAATAATCAATAACTATTTATTATTATCATTTACTTATTATATATGATATTTAATAATCAATAATTTTATTATTAATTATTATTCTAAGAGAATGTCTTCCCGATGTTGTGCAAACATCAACACTCCCTCTCAATGGGGAGACATTTTGCATAATTCCAATCTTGTCTTTGAAGTATACAATCTCCACCCTAGACTCATGAAACTTGTATGTCAATCTTGGAAGACATCTCTCTCCCA
>JASDQU010104241.1:73532-86553 GCA_032191745.1 Picea mariana | reverse complement strand
TTCATGACATGGGAGAAACATATCCATCTTATAAAAACAACACACTACGACCCAAATGGCATCATGTTTGTGGAGAGTTGTAGGGAGAGCTCTTAGAAATTCCATGGAAATGGATTCCCATGGATAAGAAAACAGTGGTAAAGGTTTTTAAAGACCATTCAGTCGATTAGATGTCTTACTTTGTGAATAGAAAGAATAGGTGCAGATGAATTTTCCACTTGTTTGCACAACACAAACTAGTATAAATGGAACTGGAGATTTAGAATGGTATTGGCTATGCCTAAACTCCCCTTGCATGAAGAGGTGTTTGCTTCGCAAATGAGAATAAGACGATCCTCTGTTTGTGGCATACATAATTGATTAATCTTGTACAGCCAACTGTCATGGATCGTATAGTCCATAAAGGGGGTTTGGTTGATGACGATAGGTCCATTATGGTAGGTTGATGCAAAGCTCTCCAAATTTCACCAAAGGATGGATCTGTAGTGTACGTATCTTTCCAAGCGTCATTAGCTACACAATACACCTCTAAAATGTGTTGAACCTGTTGTGGGTGGTGACTTAACAAGTCAACCATCTTGTTGGAGGTACTCTTTTTATATTTAATGACCAGGTGGAACTATTGAATGTACGTTTCCCACTTTAGATAGTGTTTTTTTTGCATCGTACTCTACGAATTCATGAATATCAGTGGGTGATGGTATGTGTGGAGGATTTTCTCTTTTTCGAGAATGTAATGGAAACACCACTTCAATGCCTACACCAAGTTGTAGAATTATTTGTCATATGTGTTGTAGTTAACTTTGTCCTTTGGAAGCATATCCAAGTGATATGCCACCACATGAACTCCTTGTTTAAGTATAGCCCCAATGGTGAATTGAGAGGAATTTGTCTAAATATCAAAGGGATGATTCATGTTCGACAATTGTAGGACAAGAGCCAAGCATAATGTTGTCTTCAATATCAAAAAATGGCTTTCAAACTCTATATACCAAAGAAATTTGGCTTGATGGAACAACTGGTACAGAGGAAGAGACAACTAGGAGAAGTGAGAGACAATTTTTCTGTAGAAATCAATGCCTCCCATGAAATGTTTAAGGTCACGCACATTCGAGGGCACTCGCCATTGTGCCAAAGAATGTATTTGAGAGGGATCAGGGCACACATCTTGTGTATCCAATATGAATTCCAAATATTGGATGAAAGTCTGTCCAAAGAAGGACTTATTTTCCTTCACATACAACTTATGTTAATACAACAGCTCAAGTACTATATGTACATGTTACACATGGTCTTTCCAAGTTTTACTAAATCCTCAATAGGATTCTCTTCCAACTCCTTCTCATGGAATCTTTCGTTTTCATGTTCACTTTCATCTCTGTATGCATTCCAAACCTCATCCTTAACTTGATATGAAAAGTTTCCATAGGCTCTGAGATTATCCTCAACCTCTTGATCGTCAATGAGCATTTGCTGCAATGTGATAAACCTCCTTTCTAGAAGAATAAGAGACAAATTTGGATGAAGAGTTGTTACATAACACAATCTAGCAATAGTTTGAGGAGGTTGCATATCTAAAGGCATGCTACAAGAAAAACAATAAAATATCTTGTTGAAAATAGAAAGAGCTTTGCTCTCCCCTCTTTTCAAATCATAAAACTCAGCAAAGTACTGGTCAAGAGATTTGTTCTCTCCCTAGTGCCTTGAAAATTCACCAAATAACTCATCCCATGAACCAATGGAACCAACCTGTAGATTTTTAAACCAGAAAGAAACATCTCCAGCCAAATATTTGGAAAATAACCTCATAAAAACATCCTCATGCATGATTTCCAAATTGTCAATGACATTCTAAAAATTTCCCAAATTCTTCTCAGCTATAATATGAACTTATACAACAAACAGAGGCATATATTGTCAGACAATTG
Organism: Picea mariana; assembly: GCA_032191745.1. Classification (NCBI taxonomy): domain Eukaryota; kingdom Viridiplantae; phylum Streptophyta; class Pinopsida; order Pinales; family Pinaceae; genus Picea; species Picea mariana. The sequence goes on along the minus strand of JASDQU010104241.1, from coordinate 84,625 downwards.
GCTTAGGTTGATGGATAGTTGGTATGGATTGTTTGTTGCATTGATGTCAACCATTGGAGAGTGATATTGTAGATTGATGTCAACCCTTAGTGATTGATGTCAACCCTTGAAAAAAGTCAGGTGGCACAAATGTTTGGGTAATGGAGAAAACTTTGTTTGATGTATTGATGTAGGAGAATCCTTTCCACCTCAAAAAGTGCCATCTATTCAGCACATCAATGCGCATTCAGGAAGGGGGAGAGGTGCCAAACCTCTCATTTTTCCCTTGAATTTAAAAATTCAATGTAATTTAAAGAAATTAAATGTTGTAAGGATGAGTAGAGCCAAGTCATATACTTTGTATAGGTTGTAGATAGAGTCGCCTTTAATGGTTGATGGTAGGTTGATCTAGATCCAATTCAGAATAGATTTCCATTTATTGTAATAATCCTCAATAGATAGGCATTTTGATGGTGATTAGACACCACTAGTGTAGTTTGGAGGGAAGGCTCGATGATCCCCTCTTGCATAAAACATTATATTGTATGGCCAGGAAAGGGTTTCGATAGTTTTTTTTCTGGCTGCTAAAGGTTGATAGAAAACCATTGTAAGCAGAGAGGAGAGTTGATACTTCGTTGTATTCTAGCCTGCACATATTGTAACCAAACATTGATATATTAATATAAAAGAATAGATTTCATTGTTTATGATTTTTTGTGTGGTGAATGTTTGTTTTGTGTTGACAATGTGTATTTAAATGTTGTAGATGTATGAGATAGGACTCATCTACAGGGATAAGATAGACTTTACTATCTATTTGTGAATTTTTTGGGTTGTTCTGGGTTCGTTTAGGCTAAGTGAAAGGAGTGCATGACATAGTATTGAGAACTTTGTGAGCCAGCGCAAGGAGTGCGTATCTGAATTTTGTTTCCTAGTTTAGAGGAGAACCTGCCAGTTGGGCACACCAAGATAGTCTCAAACTTAGGAGGAACCTCAAGGTTATTAAATACCTTGGAGGAGAAACTGTGCAGAGAAGGCACATAATACAAAGTTGTTGAATACTTTGTAGAGATTTGTCAGGTGGGCATTGAGAGGGTGCAAGGAGTGCACAAGATAAATTTGTTTCGAGTTCGAAGAGAAGAGTGTCAAGGAGAAGACACTATAGAGTTGTTGAACACTCTGTAAGCTCAGTGAGGAGTGCTTTGAGAAGGTGCAAAGAGTGCACAAAACCAACACGTTATGAAGTGTTGGAGGAAATTGAGGAAAATCAGAGTTGTTGAACACTCTGGGGAAGAGCTTCGCAATTGTGTGTTGAGCGGATGCAAGGAGTGTGTTCATAAACCTAAAAGAGATCATGATTGAGGAGGAGGAACTGTGAAAGGAATGCATCAGGCCAAAACTTAGACAAAGTGTTGAAAGACGTCATTTGAAGGCTCAGTCGAGCACAGATATGTGAACCTACTTGAAGTTTAGAAGCTTGAGAGGAAGAGCACAGAGTGTGTCAGGAGGGTACCAGAAATATTCTAAGGAAGCAGAAGAGTTGAGACCCTTTGTAATTATGAGCGAGTTCAAAATATTAGAAGAGATAGTGCAAGGCGTGTGTAGGATATGGAACTTTCTTCAAGTTTCTGTAATCTTAGGAAGGATAGCGTTCCCAAAAGTGAAGTCGAGACCCAAAGTAGCTAGGCTCACAGGAGGATCAAAGGCCACAACGTTTGACTATTACAAATTATTCCAATTTAGGAGAAACCCAAAGTTCATGAGGGAGGAGCCAAAGTTGTTATCATATCATCTGTGAAGATTTGATCTGGACCGTTGAATCCTAGATTCAGAAATCAGAAGGAGAACGGATGGAAGGAGTATATCCTAGCCATCGAGTCTGAGCATGGAGGACCAACAACCATTGGATCCAGGTAAGTGCACGAGATTTAACCCCTTTTTAGTTCATAGAGATCGGACTCATCGAAGCCTGCGTAAGTTCAGAAGTGGATTGGGACCATCCACCATCTAGAGGGATAGGTGGAAGAATATCTGGAATTTTGGAGAAGATGCACTCTGGGAGAGTCCAGGTGAGAAGCAAGCAAAATTGTCGAAGCTCCAAAGCCCATAGATCCTCTTAGTCATTGGTGCTAGGGATAGACACGTGGAGTGAGATCTGAGACTCTAGAGGAGTTGTACTCTGGGAGATTTTAGATGAGGTGGTTGCAGAATCGTCGAAGTCTCTAAGTAGTGGAGCAGATCCTAGTCATCGATCTATAGGAGGCATGTGGCATAATATCTGGAAGAATAACACTACGGAGAAACCAGAGAGAAGAGTTGGGAGAACTCTTGAAGAGTTGGGAGTCAAAGTAGGTCTGCATCATTTGAGCCAAAGGGAAAGGTGTCACCAGATCCTGCACTTAGGAGTATAAGTACTCTGTAAGAATTAAAGTGTGAAGGAATGAGGATTCATGAAGGACGGAGTCATGAAGTGATCCCAACCGTCCCTGAAGGAGTACGTATGGCCGAATATCCACTAGTATGGATAAAAGTCACTCCTAAAGAAAGTGGAGTTGGTTGAGTCAAAAATCTCAAAGGATGAAGGCCAGAGTTCATATGAACCATCAGATGAAGGGGGATAGGTGTCAGACGATCCCTCACCTCAGAGGTCATACACTCCGAATAAAAGTGAAGAAAGGGTGGAGTGTGAACTCCTGAAGTTTGGGGCATCAAAGTCCATCCAACTCATCCATCGAAATTGGACAGGTTTCAGCAGATCACGTACTTCAAAGGTTTGTCACTCTGGAGGATTTGCACAGTGGTTGTTCAAAATTTCCTGAAGCACCAAAGCTCAAAGCTACTTTGGCTCGTTGATACCAAAGGAGAGCATGGATTTTTTATTGGAAAGGGGACACGTGGAGGATAGAGGTTCACTGCATTAGAAATGCACTCCAAAAGTTTTGTGGAGTGTGTATGCTGATTCGACTGAAGCCCGAATTTTTGAAGGAAGAGACTAAGTCATAGATCTCAGTGACGAACAAGGATTGTTGATCCTGTCTCTATGATTTTGAAGGATTGTGCCTACGAAAGAATTGGCCGCAGCGTGAGGAAAGAACGCCTGGAGTCAGAGCTCCCAAGCACCCTTTGAATAGGTGCCTAGTCATAGCCCTAGTCACATGCAGTTGTCGATGGAGGAAAAAGGGATAAAGAATGAAACTCATAATTGAAGACACGGGAAGCTAGAGAAAGTGCCTGAAAGGATCAAGTCATCACAAACCTGCACCAGGTGGAATTAGAAGTCTTAAAATTCCTTGGGTATCATCAGATTGGCCCATACCTTGGCATATGGTCCTTTAGAGGATTCTATAGGAATTTGAGAATCCTCATTCGCTATTTAAAGCACGGGGAAAGAAACAAGGCCTGTGGATAAGGTTTTGTGGGTCTAGCAGAGGCCTGAAGAGTTGATCTGACTCAAATACTTGAACGATCCTTGTCTGGAAGGTCACAGAACCTTGAGGAGATAAGGGGGGGCTGCATCAAGTGGTATCAATGCATAGGAAAAGGTTTTGTCTGATACCATCAAGTGGTATCAGAGCTTGATTTTTCTTTCATATAGAAGGAAAAGGTGAGAAGGTGAAAGGAGATACTATGATACCATCAAGTGGTATCAGAGCCTAGGAAAAGGTTTAGTCTGATACCATCAAGTGGTATCATAGCTAAATTCCATTTGTATACAACAGGTGAAGGAGGATATAGAGTGTTGATGTCTGTAAAATATTGCTTCCAAGTGTGCAATCGTTAGTAGACATCCAGGTGGGCCTAGGATAAGAGAAAATGGCTATTGAAGGCCATAAGAATGATCGAAGAGAAGACCACCAATAGATGCATAAAGCAGATATGGAAAAATAGCTTGAGGATATGAGACTAGAGCTTGACATGCTAACGTTAAAGATGAAACAGGAGGCACAAGTACACTGGAGGTAGGAGTGGCCCATGAAGTAGAGAGTGAAGTGGCCTATCTAGAAGTTGTTTGCTAGGTGGAAATGACAAGTGTTGAAAAGGTGGTTGAGGCATGTTGAAAACCTCAGTGAAACAGAGAAGAAAATGGTTTACATTTGTGAGCTAGAAGTTGGTTAGAACCTCAATAAGGAGGAAGTGATATCGGTTGATCTCATAAACTTCCAAGAGTGTAGAGATGAATTTTCAAATTGCCAGGTGGGAAATGAGATGAGATCAATGGGGGATCTCATAAAATTCTAGGAGGGCAGAGATGAAAATTCAGATTTCCAGGTGGGAAATGAGAGGATATCATCTGAAGATATTGTAGACTTCTAGGAGGGAAGGAATGAAATCCCAAATCATTGTGTGGGAAATGGAGATAAAATGAGGATGTCTAGGAGTCTCAAGAACTCGACTATGATTTTGGATCAACAAGGAGTGTTGATGGAGGAGGATCATAGGTGTGTTCTGATCATTGGGGGAATCCAAATATTCCTGCAAACTAGCTAAGCAGAGGCTAGCATATGTGTTGCAGGTGAAACAACAGAAATACCACCAAAAAAGACTTTGATAAAGGAGGAGAGGGAGCATACATCAGAATATACCCCAACAGAAGGAGAGGAGCATACAGTTAAGATGCTCACTCAGTGGGAGCAACAATTGGAGATGTTGGAGGATTGGTTGAACAATCCAGAACCAAAAGGAGGCTTCCAAGAGACATTCATGTAGATTGGAGCTGAATGCCAACATGAGGAGAAACTGGAGGAAGCTAGAGTTGTACCAGCAGTAGAACTGGCAGAAGTCAATTTTTCAAAAGAGATAATTGGGAAACAGTTCAATAATGAGATTGCAGAATATGAGTTTGTAAGAAGTTGCAAGTCAAGTCCACAAGTGATGGAGATAGTGTGGGAGATTAGGATGATCTACCCTTAGATCAACATGAGGAAGTGCAACAGGGAACTCTGCATGAAAGGATCCAGCCAGTGGACAAGTTGGAAAGAGAGATAGAGGGAATCAAAGAGTTGATGTTGAAGTCAACAGAAGAACTTGTCAGTGGGAGGAGGATGAACAAAGGAGAACCTGCAGTAGTAATAGGGAAGCAACAAAAAGAACAACATAGCAGAGGAGTACGTGGATAGCTCCGGAGAGAAGTTTGGGATTCAGGAGGATTTCAATAGTGGAGCAGAGGAGCTCATGAGTAGGAGATCATGATTTTCCTAGCAGCGGAGTATGATGTAGGATCATCCTTTCCACCTCAACAAGCACCAGCTATTCAACACATCATTGCACATTCAATAAGGGGGAGAGGCACCAACCCTCTCATTTTTTCCTTGAATTTAAAAATTCAATGTAATTTAATGAAATTAAATGTTGTAAGGATGACCAAAGTTGATTCATTTTATTCATACATGTTGTAGATAGAGTCTCCTTTAATGGTTGAAGATAGGTTGATCTATATCTGATTCAGACTATATTTATATTTATTGTAATAAGCCTTAGTAGATAGGAGTTTTGATGGTGATTATACACCACTAGTGTAGTTGGAGGGAAGGCTCGATGAGCCCCTCTTGTATAAAACATTGTATTGTATGGCCAGGAAAGGGTTTTGATATTTTTTGTTCCAGATGCTAAAGGTTGATCGAAAACCATTGTAATCAAAGAGGAGAGTTGAGACTCTATTGTAGTCTAGCCTGCACATATTGTAACCAAACATTCAGATATTAATGTAAAAGAAACAATTTAACTGTTTATGAGTTCCTATGTGGTAAATGTTTGTTTTGTGTTGACAATGTGTATTTAAATGGTGTAGATGTATGAGATAGGATTCATCTAGGGATAAGATAGACTTCAATATATGTCTTTGATTTTGTTGGGTTGTTTTGGGTTCTTTTAGGCTAAGTGCAAGGAGTGCATGATAGATTATTAAGAACTCTATGAGCCAGCGCAAGGAGTGTGTATTTGAATTTTTTTTCCAAGTTCATAGGTGAACATGCTAGGTGGGCACACCAGGATAGTCTCAAACTCAAGAGGAGCCTCAAGGTTATTGAACACCTTGGAGGTGAAACTGTGTAGAGAAGGTGCATAAGATAAAGTTTTCAAATACTTTGTAGAGCTCTACCAGGTGGGCATTGAGCGAATGCAAGGAGTTCACAAGAGAACTTTGTTTCAATTTAAGAGAGAAGAGTGTCAAGGAGAAGACACTACGGAGTTGTTGAACACTCTATAAGATCAATGATGAGTTCTTTGAGTAGGTGAAAAGAGTGCACATAACCAACAAATTCTGAAGTGTTGGAGGAAATTGAGGAAAATCAGAGTTGTTGAACACTAAGGGGAAGAGCTCCACAAGTGTGCATTGAGTGGACGCAAGGAGTGTGTTATTGAACCTGAAATAGATTACAATTCAGGAGGAAGACCTGTGCAAGGAGCACACCAGGACAACACTTAGAAAAAGTGTTGAAAGATGTTGTCTGAAGGCTCATTCAAGCACAAGGAGTGCGCAGAGGTATGAACCTAATCCAAGTTCAAAATCTCAAGAGAAAGATCGAAGAGTGTGTCGGGAGGTCACCCAAAATATTCTAAGGAAGTAGAAGGGTCAAGCCCCTTTGGAATTATGATCAAGTTCAAAATATTAGAAGATATAGCGCAAGGTGTGTGCAGAAGACAAAAATTTATTCAAGTTTCCAGAAGCTCGAGAGGGATAGCAATCCAAGAAGCGAAGTCGAGACCCAAAGTAGTCGGGATCACTGGAGGATCAAAGGCTGCAACCTTTAACTATTACAAATTACTCCAATTCGAGAGAAACCCAAAGGTTAGGAGGGAGGAGCCACAACTTCCTTTAGATCATATGTGAAGAGTTGATCTAGACCGTTGAATCCTATGTACAGATATCATAGGGAGTGTGCAGGGAAGGATCAGATCCTAGCAATCGGATCTGAGCATAGAGGACCAACACCAATTGGATATATGTAATTTCACTAGACTTAACCCCCTTTTAGTGCACAGGAGAGTGGACTTGTCGAATTTTGCAGAAGTCCAGAAGTGGATTAGGGCCATCCACCATCCAAAGGGATAGTTGGTGGAAGATCTAGAATTCTAGAGTAGAGGCACTCCAAGAGAATCCAAGTGAGAAGCGAGCGAAATCGCCGAAGCTATGAATCTCAGAGCTCCTCCTATATGTTGGTGCTGGGGAGGGACACATGGAGTGAGATATGAGAATCTAGAGGAATTTCACTCTGGGAGATTTCAGACGACGTGGTTTTAGAATCACCGAAGTCCCGAAGTAGCACACCAGATCCTGGTCATTGATTACCAAGAGGCACGTGGCATTACATCCAGAGGTCCATAGGTATAACACTCTGGAGAAACTACAGAGTAGTTTTGGGAGAACTCTCGAATAGATGGGAGTTGAAGTAGGTTTGAGTCGTCCGAGCCAAAGGGATAGGTCTTACCAGATCCTTCACTCTGGAGTATAAGTACTCTGGAATAATTGAATTGTGAAGGAATGAGGATTCCCGAAGGCTAGAGTCACGAAGTCATCCCATCGTCTATGAAGGAGGATGCATGGAAGAGGATCTGCCAGTCCAGAGAAAAGTCACTTCGGAAGAAAGTGGAGTTGGTTGAGCCAAAAATATTAAAGGGCGAAGGTCGTAGTTCATCTGAACCGTCAGATAAAGGGGGACAAGTGTCATATGATCCCTCACTTAGGAGGTCATACACTCCGGTGGAAAGTGAAAAAATGGTGGAGTGTGAACTCCCAAAGCTCGAGGCGTCGGAGTCCATCCAAGTCATCCATCAGAATTGGAAAGGTGTCACTAGATTGTGTACTTCGAAGGTTTCTCACTCCGGAGGATTTAGGCGGTAGTTGTTCCAAATTTCCCAAAGCGTCGGAGCCAGAAGTTACTGTTGGTCATTGATCCCAAAGGAGAGTGTGGACCATTGATTTGAAATGGCACACGTGGAGGATGAAGGTTCACTATGTTAGAAAGGAACTCCATAAGCTTTTTGGAGTGTTTATGCGGATTCGACCAAAGCTCAAATTGTCGAAGGAATATATTGAGACATAGATCTTAGTGAGGAACAAGGACCATTGATCTTGTCTCTATGATTTCGAAGGATTGTGCCTTCAGAAGAATTGGCCACAGTGTGAGGCAAGAATGCCTGGAGCCGGAGCTCCGAAGCACCCTTTGAATAGATGCCTGGTCATAGCCCTCGGTCACATGCAATTATCACTGAAGGAAAAAGGGGATAAAGCATCAAAATCAAAATTGCAGACACGGCAAGGTAGAGAAAGTTTCTGAAAGGTTTCGGTCAACAAAGACCTACACCACGTGGAATTAGAAGTATCGAAATTCCTCAGGTATCATCGGATTGGCCCATATCTTGGAGTTTGAGAATCCTCGTTTGCTATTTTGAGCACGGGGAAGGAAAAAAGGCATGTGTATAAGGTTTTGTCAGTCTAGCGTAGGCCCAAAGAGTTGATATGACTAAAATACTTGAACGATCCTTGACCGGGAGGCTGCAAAACCTCGAGGAGAGAAGGGGGGGCTCCATCGAGTGTAATGGTATGAGTTTTAATATGTTTGAAGGTAAGATTATTCTATATGGATAAAACATGTCATTTCATTTCTGGTGGTATGTGGAATGTCACATAACTCCTCACGATTAGAGAGTTATGGCCATGTGAAGTTGGAGAACCCTCATGAGTCATCTAGAAGCCTCAAAAGGTCAAAGTAGTCAAAGTGGTTGCAAAGAAGAAATTATTTAAATAATAAAGAGAAGTGATGAGTGTGCTATAAGTCAAAGTGGATACAAAAGAAATTATTTAAATAATAAAGTTAATGGATAAATTATTAAGTGGACAAGTGGTTAGAAGTGGGTTAGCCCTAAAATAAGAAAAGTAGTTTAAGATCGTTAGAAGGTAACCCCTTTAGGAAGCTACATAAAAGTGTAAATAAGAGGAAATGGTCTCTCATTTAATTACAATTGAGCATATTGAATATCTACAAGTGACTGAGATAACCAAAGGATATGTAAGATGAATTTTAGAGGGAAGGTGAAGTAAATAAGGCCAAAATTCAAGGGAGGATAAATTCTTTTGATGATGTTTTCTAAGGTATGTTATTTACAGGTCATCTCACCATTTTCACAATAAATTTTTTTCTAGAATGATTCAGACCGCGAAATATGGAGAATGTTGAGGAAGCATATCCAAGTAGCTGTGATAACAATTTCATCTTGTGAGTCGTTGTATTTTGGGAGTTACACTCTATGGAAACTAGGGTTTGTGGCTAGTCACGAAACTAGTCTAAAACATGTGTTTCAGGTAAAAATGTCATAACTTCTTCTTAACAGATCCAAATTAAGTAAGACAAAATGTATTGGTTATAGTACAGTCTTTAGTATGTCGTATACCATTTTCAGATCTATACAAAAAATATTCTATGTGGAGCATTCTCTACAAGTTCAATCTCTAGAATAAGCCAGAATTCAACAAGGTATGCCATTTTTGCTATAAATTATTTTCTAAGCGGTTCCAAGTAGTGAAACTTGGAGGAATTGCATAAACGACATTGAAGAAAATTGTGTACCATTTTTAGATCTTTATTCATTATAGGTACATATTTATGATTATTTCAAGTTAAGGTTGTTGACTAATCCAAAATCAGTCATGTGAGACTAAAGTAAAGTTTGATGAAAATGCTAGTCTCTTGCTGTTAAAGTTAAGGAAGGTTTGTAGGTATGTGATCATATAAACCAGGTTTGTTACAGAGTTACAAATCAGTTTTGGAATATGAAATTGATGAGGGATTTTGGTTGAGGTATGTTACAGATAGAGGTTGTATAGCAATGAGGTTGTGGCACATGGTTTGATGTAATGGTTTATGGTATTTGGTCGTTAGAGAAATTTTTGATGGTTATATTGGTATATATACTTGGTATATGGTTGATGTACATGTTGGGTACATGTTTGAGACAAGTATTTTATGAGTTGGAATATACATGAGGTCTATAGTCAATGATGTTGGTACATCTTGATGAGTCATAGTTGATGAGTAGTTGATACATGATTAGTACATACTTGGTACATGGTTGGAGGCAATTGTTAGTAGTATTGTTGACACATGGTTTATGGATGATGTAGCATACTTGTCAAGTGGTATATTATTAGAAGAACATATTGATCTTGGTGATGATTATGAGTTGTTGTGTTATGTTTGGTTGATGCGCATCTTGGTGATATTATGCATGTGGTTGATAGTTGTCTTGGTGATTGATCTTGGTGAGTAGATCTAATTTGGTTGATAATATTGATGAGACAGTTTGTTGTGATCGGTTGTTTGGAAAAGTTATTGTGACAAGTTATTTTTATAGGTTTGGTCCATGGTTGATGCACTTGTTTATGGTACAGGATGAGGTACAAGTTGATGTATAGTACATCTTGGCACAGGTTATTGGTATAGGTTTTTATAGGTTTTTGGGTGCAGGTTGATTGGTACAGGTTTATAGAAGTATATCTCACAGTGATAGTGTGATAGTGGTTCCATCATTCTACTTACATTTAAGGGAGGTTGAACGGAGAAACAATGGGTGGTTGTAGCCAACTTACGGTTGTAGTCGAAGAACATAGGGGGTTGTAGCCGCGTTCTGGTTGTATCCAGAGAATTGGGGAGTTGGAGCTTCCCTCGAGTTGTAGCATGAGAAACTAGGGGGTTGGAGCCTCCTTCCAGTTGTAGCTAGAGAATTGGAAGTCAGTTCTTCTTTTAATGTAATTCTTGAAATATAAGAAAATCATTATGTGGTTTTCGCTTGCATTGGGTTTCCACGTAAATATTGGTGTACTATGCATTATGTGGATGTGTTTGTTATTTTTTATTATGCACTGATGAATGTTAATCCTTATGATACAGTAAGATATTGATGATGCACAAATGAACATGGTTGAATAAGTAAAAGGATATACTTTGTGGTTTAAAGGATTAATAATTGTTATAATTTCTCATTACTGATTCACCCCCCCTCTTAGTATTCGAACATATATTCTAAAAAATTTGGAGGGTAAGGATGAAGAGTAGATGGAAATTTAAGGGTTTAAAGTAGTATGAAAGTGAGGTTCAATCGATTGATTGCAAATTCCA
>JASDQU010104241.1:42217-57750 GCA_032191745.1 Picea mariana | reverse complement strand
AGTTTGAAACCCTACTCATGCCTTTGTTAACTCCCACTCCTTTTCCATTATTTTGAGAAAATTGGAATGAAAAGAACAAAAATTTGATCTCAAACTAACATGAATAGAATGCACAATACTGATATCAGTGCTTTGAAACTAGAAACCACAGATTTATTTCACCAAATGGCTATACTTCCCTATTATTTGCGTGTCTTATAGATGGAAATGGAAACAGGGCTCTGAATACATTCACAACTTCGCATCTTGGTTTTGGCAGAGAAAAATAACCGCTGCCAATCCTTTGGATATTTTCTCGGAAGAAACCCAAACCATTCCAACTAGGAGCCCATCGGTATTCTTGTCAGCATTTTCCATCAACATGATTCTCGATCAGGTGGGATTCTTTATGAAATTATTTTCGGGGAACCTGGAACCATAGATGGACCCGCCTCTGATATCATTCCCGACGGTGAAATCCCTTTGCTGACACATGAAACTATGGATCACTCGGTGGAAATATCTTCCCCATGGTCCACAAAGAAGTGATTCCATCGACAGTGAACATGCCCGTCTCTAGTCTGCCCTTTATACATACACATAGCTATCCAACAAACTAAGACCGTGGCATCAAAGTCTCATTTCTCACAACTTCAAAACAAAAAAGCAGAACACATCAGAAAACTTAGACTTGTTGGATCAAAGAGGTGAACAAGATATATTTCTCAGACTCCCATGGATCGCGTGCATTCATATCTCTCACACTGTTAGAACAAAAAATAAAATCAACTTTCTTTTAGGATCTCGAGCCCTCCTGTGAGGGAGTTAGCCCAGATCTTCTTTGATTCCATGTTGTTTTTCTTCATATAAAATATAGTCATCGATGTATTATTACAATGATGATTATTCCATCTATATATCGAACATATGGTGACCATCCATGAAAGGATGTGTCCTTTGAATAATAAATAACTATTTATTATTATCATTTACTTATTATAAATGATATTTAATAATCAATAATTATACTATTAATTATTATTCGAAGAGACTGTCTTCCCAATGTTGTCCAAACATCAACAGACAGGTCCTACGAAGTCCAAATCCCATTTCTCAAAAGGTTCAATTACTACCTGAACTTGGAGAGGCATCTCATCACTTGCAGTTGGTTTCCCTATCCTTTGAAAATCGTCACAGCTGGCCACATACTTTTTTGCATCCTTAAAAATAGTTGGCTAATAATATCTTGACTCTAGTATTTTGTATGTTGTCCTCTTCTCAACAAAATGACCTCCACATGGGCCATCATGGAAGGATTTGAATTTTTCATACATCGCATCCTCCCGTAGACATATTCTAATCATAAAATCGGGACTTTTACGCTATAGACAGTCATCATGCCACATAAAATTTGCACTCAGCTGAATAATCCTTTGTTTTTCTCGAGGCGACAAATTCAGAGGTAATTTTCTTGTTACAAGATAGTTAGCCACATATTCATACCAAGGAATGTAAGTAGAGATAAAAAATATATTTTCATCTAGGAAATTGTCATCCACTAGTGCATTATCACATGTATGAATAAGTCTAGATAGGAAATCATCAACAAGATTATCTCTTCTAGGTCTGTCAATGGTAGTAATATTGAATTCTTGCAATAGTAACAACCATCTAGTAACTCTAGCATTTGTCACATGTTTATTCATTAAAAACCTAATGGTTGAGTGATATGTGTGTACAAAAACCTCATACCCTGTTATGTAGTGTCTGAATTTATCAATGGCATGGACTACTGATAATAATTATTTTTCAGTGATAGTATAATTTACTTCCGTAGGGGAGATATTTTTGTTGAAAAAGTAGATAGCATAAGGAAGTTGGTTTTATCTTTGTCCTAGAACATATCCCAAATCTATATCTGAAGCATCAGTGCATATATGAAAGGGGAAAGACCAGTTTCGTCCTCTTAAAACACGAGAACTTGAAAGATTTTTCTTTAAAATTTCAAAATAAATTTGACATTGTTCATCCCAATGAAATTTATCCTCTTTTTCTAAGAATTTGAACATTGGGGCAGCTAAGTTTGTAAAATTTTTAATCAATCTGCTATAATATCTATTGTTCCCTAAGAAGATTCTAACTTCTTTCTATGAGCTAGGGATTCTGATTTGAGAAAAAATGTCAATTTTCGTAGGGTCTACCCTTATTCCGGTACCAGAAATATGATGGCCAAAGACAATCCCTTCAGTGAACATCATTTTGGACTTTTCATGACTGAGGGAAAGGTTAATCTCTCTACACCTAATCAATACTTTCTCCAATTTGTCTAATGCTTGTTGGAAATCATCCCCATATACTATGAAGTCGTCCATATAGACTTCTACACATTCATGGGTTAAATAAAAAAATAATGGCTAGGACAACCCTCTGAAAGGTGGCAGGGGCATTACACAAACAAAACAGAATAACCCTATAAGAATAAGTACCCCATGGGCAAGTGAATGTGGTTTTCTTCTAATCTTCAAGGGAAATTTGGATCTGGTTGTACCCACTAAACCCATCTAAGAAAGAAAAATGCCTCTTAATAGACAAGGTGTCCAAGACCTGGTCTATGAAACGAAAAGGAAAATAATCTTTATAGGTAGCCTTGTTCAGCTCTCTAAAGTCCACACAAATCCTCCATTTTCCATTCTTCCTAGGGACAATAACTAATGGGGATATCCATTTTCTATCTGAAATAGGGTAAATAAAGTTGACATGTAGGAGTTTTTGGAGCTCTTTTTTTACTATATCTTTTAAGGCTAGATTCATTCTCCTTTGGGGCTTCCTAACAAGTTTAATTTGATCATTGGTGTAAATATGGTGTATACAATTATCTGGGTCCAAGGATGATTTGAAGGATGGAAATTTATTTTAAAATGTAGAAACCTTGGCGAATCTTGCTAATCCTTCATATGCTAACTATAAAATGTTTGGCAATATTTTGGTAAAAATATTTAAATTTCTAAGAATTTTACATAGTTTGTATAAACTTTTGGTGATTTTAAAGGTAAAATAATTTTAAATAATTTTTTGAATAGCGAATCTTTATTGGGGAAAAACCTTGGAAAATTAACCCATGAGCGAAATTTAGCGCCTAAAATATTAGGGTCCTAACCCGCACATAGGTAGAACAATATATTTGGATGTAATAAAGGTCAATATTATTAAGGCCTTTCAATAAAATAGAATAAGGCGGATGTAAGAAGACCTAATAGAAGCTTTCGCTTCTAGAAGGTTCTTCCTCTAGATGCTTCCTTTTAGTATAAATAGGAGTCGAGGGTATGAGAACCCTATCTTGGATATTATTGTAATATAGCTCTACTCAACTGGAGGTTTCCCCCTCAAAGAGGCTTGTGAACATTGCTTTTAGATTCAAAGTGATATTTCTGTTATTATTCTCGTATCGATTCAGTTTATTATGGTGAATGTTCTGGTTATATTTCTCTTATTCTTCCATTACTAGCATTTTATTTATGTGTTGCATACATTTTTATATATGGTATATTACAAGTGGTTTCAGAGCACTTTCCTCGGTAGAAAGTGTGGGTTGATTTTTTTTTAGGGTAGAGATGTATTCCGACGTCTTTAAGCCACATATATATGTCGTTACATGCATAAACCCGCGGTTGAGGGATTCATACACGCAGGAAATACAAGTGGTACTTGAGCACACATTTGTTGGCCACACTTGTAACCCCTGTTGGTACCCCTTCGAGTGGTAGCACATCAGACAACACTTGTGTACGGATCAGCCTAGATTACATAAATCCCTCTTTAGATAAACCGATCAGTCGCCTAACTCCTATAGTGTCATCGAGAACAACACTCGGGAAGATACTCTCTAGTACCTGGGTAGTCGGGTAGCACGACTAAGGGTACAGTCTATCCTCCTTAGTTAGTGCCCTAAGATATTGGGCCAAGTACTACTGTTGGACCTAGCACGTATATCAGAGAGCTATAGCACAGGGAAAACCCTTGAATACCTAACCCTTGGGGACATAAACATAAACAAATTAAAACAGATAAGATCTATTGTCATGCAAATGTGTTTGGGTTGTCAAGTAAATACACATTCATTTTTGGTTAATCATTTGGGCATTTCCTCTCTGCAGTATTCTTTAGACTGGAGTATAACTCCGCAGGTGTAAAAAAAAAAAAGGAGTCTAGAAATTTTTTCACCATCATCTGAGACCTATTCCATTAGATTCATCTCTTTTCCCTTATTACATTCATCCATATCATTTTTTGGAAAAAAATTTGACCTCGCCCACCCCTTTTTAGCTCCCCCGTCCTCATGGCCCATACCTGTAGCCAAGACTTGGAAGATCGCTTCAAGACCTTGCAATATGGTCTCATCGAGACCCAACAAGAAGTGAAACAACTCAGTGCCAATGTTGTTTCCATCAATACAACCATGTTGTCCTCAATGGAGGAAATCAAACAAGACCTCACCACCCAGCTTGAATCAGTATTTTCAGCACTATGCACCAAACTACATATCCCTACAGATAACCCTTCCTCTTCCTCACCTCCACATACTAAAGGTCACCATTCCTCTCATTCCCATAACTTTCAAAACCATCACTTTCAACGTGACCTACGCCTTCTGCGGGTGGATGTGACCAAATTTGATGGCTCAGACCCCACCAGTTGGGTAACCCAAATGAAACATTATTTCTCTTTATACGACATTACATATGACTTGGCCAAACTCCGGTATGGTGTTATGCATCTAGATCAAGAACGTTCGCAATGGTGGAAATGGAGAAAAAAATCTCGTCAAGGGTATATTGCTTGGACACACTTTGTGGTAGAGCTTTATGAATGCTTTGACACTGACACCAACCATTTGGCCCATTTGATAAAGTTGAAACAATTAGGAACAGTGGAAGACTTTATAGCTACCTTTGAGTTACTGGCTTTTAGAACAGAGGGCATGTCTGATGCCTTTTTCCGAGAGTGTTTTATCAGTGGCCTCAAGGATGAGATTCAGGCCCATGTCCTCATGGCTCGGCCTCAGAGTTGGGTGGAGGATACTAAAAGAGATAAAGAAGCACAACAGGTTGTATCTTCTCAAAACCGACAACCCTCCTTTATCCCTTGCCCTAAACCAGTAAATCCCGCTACTCCCTCTACTCCACTAAAGATCCAAAATTTGACTAGGGCTTAAATGGATGAACGCCAACTCAAAGGCCTTTGTTATAACTGTGATGAAAAATATTTCCCGGGCCACAAGTGTAAAGAACAAAATATTTTTATGGCCATCTCCGAGGATATTTTGGAAGAGGATGTAGAAACTCCCTTTGTATCTGAATCACCTGAATCCACTGACATAACCCCTCCCTTAGACCCTCCCGAAGTAGAACCGGTCATTTCTCTTAATGCTCTCACTGGCTTATCCGCTCTCCAAAACCTCAAGCTAATCGGTTACATAAAGCATCGGAAGGTCATCATTCTGGTTTATAGTGGCAACACCCATAATTTTATTCATCATCGCATTTCCCAAGAAACTCATTGCTACATCCATGTCGTCAATAATTTCCAAATCATGATTGCCAACGGTGGTTCCATGAAATGTGGAGGGCATTGTGCAAATGTGCGTCTCCAAATTGGTGACTACCACTTGAAATCCCATATGTTTTCTATCGACATGGGAGGTTGTGACATTGTGTTGGGTGCATATTGGCTAAGGACTTTGGGTCCCATTCTCATGGATTTTAAGGACTTAACCATGCAATTCAACCAGGAGGGCCACCAATATAAGTTCCAAGGCATCATCGTCAGTTCACCTGAGATCATTAGTTCCCATCGCATGGAAAAGATTCTCAAAATAGGTCATTCTTATGTCACCACCCAAATCCATGCCATACAAGCAATAGAGACACCCTCGGTCCCGCAAGACATCCAAGCCATCCTTTATAAACACCGATTGGTCTTTTCCACTCCCCAAGGACTCCCTCCTTCCCGTGGTTTTCATGATCATTCCATTCCCCTTATACCCAGAATCCTTCCTCCCAATTTCCGTCTGTATCGTCACCCCTTTTCCCAAAAAAATTAAATTGAGAAAATGGTCCAAGAACTCCTTAATGCAGGCATTATTAGCCCTAGTACGAGCCCCTACTCTTCTCTTGTGGTCATGGTCCTGAAGAAATAAGGTTCTTTGTGAATGTGTCCTGACTTCTATGCCCTCAACAAACTTACCATCAAAGACAAATTCCCCATCCTTGGATGAATTGAGTGGCGCCCAATTCTTCACTAAACTTGATCTTCATTCAGACTACCACCAAATACGTATGAAAAAGATGGACATTCCCAAGACTGCCTTTCGAACTCATGAGGGCCACTATGATTTTTTGGTCATGCCCTTTGGCTTGTGTAATGCCCCCTCCACCTTCCAAAGCCTCATGAATCATGTCTTCCATCCTTTTCTCCACCATTTTGTCTTAGTTTTCTTTGATGATATCCTCATCTNTTATCGACATGGGAGGTTGTGACATTGTGTTGGGTGTAGACTGGCTAAGGACTTTGGGTCCCATTCTCATGGATTTTAAAGACTTAACCATGCAATTTGACCAGGAGGGCCACCAATATAAGTTCCAAGGCATCATCGTCAGTTCACCTGAGATCATTAGTTCCCATCGCATGGAAAATATTCTCAAAATAGGTCATTCTTATGTTACCGCCCAAATCCATGCCATACAAGCAATAGAGACACCCTCGGTCCTGCAAGACATCCAAGCCATCCTTTCTAAACACTGATTGGTCTTTTCCACTCCCCAAGGACTCCCTCCTTCCTGTGGTTTTCATGATCATTCCATTCCCCTTATACCCAGAATCCTTCCTCCCAATTTTTGTTTGTATCGTCACCCCTTTTCCCAAAAAAATGAAATTGAGAAAATGGTCCAAGAACTCCTTAATGCAGGCATTATCCACCCTAGTACGATCCCCTACTCTTCTCTTGTGGTCATGGTCCTGAAGAAATAAGGTTTTTTTGTGAATGTGTCCTGACTTCCGTGCCCTCAACAAACTTACCATCAAAGACAAATTCCCCATTCTTGGATGAATTGAGTGGTGCCCAATTCTTCACTAAACTTGATCTTCGTTCAGGCTACCACCAAATACGTATGAAAAAGACAGACATTCCCAAGACTGCCTTTCGAACTCATGAGGGCCACTATGAGTTTTTGGTAATGCCCTTTAGCTTGTGTAATGCCTCCTCCACCTTCCAAAGCCTCATGAATCATGTCTTCCATCCTTTTCTCCACCATTTTGTCTTAGTTTTCTTTGATGATATCCTCATCTATAGAAAAACCTGGATAAACCATCTTGCCCATGTGGATCGAGTTCTCCATTTACTCTCTCAGCACCAACTTTTCCTGAAACAGTCTAAATGTTCTTTTGGCGCCTCAGAAGTAGAATACTTGGGTCATATGGTTGGAAAATATGGTGTCAGGGTGGATCCTAAAAAGATTGAATATATGAAAGAATGGCCTCACCTAAAGACTCTTAAGAGCTTGCATGGATTTCCGGGCTTAACAAGGTATTATCACAAATTTGTTAAGAATTATGGGAAGATTGCAGCACCTCTCACTGCTCTCCTCAAAAAGAACTCTTTCACTTGGACTCCAACCGTTGCTCAAGATTTTCAAACTTTAAATATGGCCATGTGCACCACTCCAGTCCTTTCCCTTCCCGATTTCACAAAGACCTTTGCATTGGAATGTGATGCCTCGGGAAAAGGAATTGGTGTTGTCCTAATGAAAGAGGGTCGACCTTTGGCCTTTACCAGTAAGAAACTATCTGAAAGAAATCTGGGAAAATCCATCTATGAAAAGGAAATGTTGGCTATTTTGCATGTCATTGATCTATGGCACCCTTATCTACTGGGGCAACATTTCCAAATTAAGATAGACCATCAAAGCCTCAAGTATTTTCTGGAACAACGCATTTCCTCCTCGGAACAACAAAAATGGGTGACTAAAATCTTTGGATATGACTATGAGATCATTTAAAAGAAAGGCAAAGACAATGTGGTTGCAGATGCACTTTCCTAAAAATATGAAGATGAAGGATCCATTTTTTATCTTTCATTCATTGTACCAGATTGGCTCCAAGCCGTTCACCAGGAATGGCTACAAGACCCCAAAAGTTCGCAGTTGATCCAACAATTACAGTCCAAGGCTCCAACTTCCCCAGGGTACTCTTGGATCCATGATGAACTTCGATACAAAGGCCGTTTGTATTTAAGTAAACAATCCAACATT
Source organism: Picea mariana (assembly GCA_032191745.1). Taxonomy (NCBI): domain Eukaryota; kingdom Viridiplantae; phylum Streptophyta; class Pinopsida; order Pinales; family Pinaceae; genus Picea; species Picea mariana. The sequence goes on along the minus strand of JASDQU010104241.1, from coordinate 49,465 downwards.
AAATCCATGATACTTTCTGAGCTTCATGCTACACCCATAGCAGGGCACTCTGGGTTCAGGAAAACCTATGACAGGGTCAAACGTTCCTTTTTTTGGAATGGTATGAAACAGGACATTCGTAATTTTGTAGCTGAATGTGATGTGTGTCAACGCAACAAGGGAGAAACATTCAAATCTCTGTGCACTCTACAACTGCTCCCGATTTGACCTGCTATTTGGAAGGATATCTCTATGGATTTTATTACCAGCTTACCCAAATCGGGAAATAAATCTATCATCATGGTGGTTGTTGATCGCCTTTACAAGTATGTTCATTTATGTGCCCTTCAACACCCATTTACAACATCAATGGGGGCTCAAATTTTCATGGATCAGGTCTTCAAGCTTCATGGCATGCCGCACTCTATTGTTTTTTATCGCGACCCAACTTTCACAAGCAATTTTTAGCAAGAACTGCTCAAGATACAAGGCACCGAATTGCATCTCAGCATAGCTTATCATCCCCAGACTGATGGCCAAACAGAAGTTGTCAACAAATGTTTGGAAACATGTTTGAGGTGTTTTTCCTCGGAAAAGAAAAATTAGTGGGCTCAATGGTTACCCCTAGATGAATGGTGGTACAACACTTCATACCATACAACTACACGAATGACTCCTTTTGAAGCGGTATATGGACATAATCCACCTTCAGTTATCTCAAACTTATCGAGTGGCTCGAAGGTCCAGGCGGTTGACCTAACACTTACAGCTCGAGAGGCTATTTTTCGTACCCTCAAAGAGAATTTGGTCATGGCACATAATCGCATGAAGAAACAAGCAGATCAAGGTCACTCTAAACGTCAATATGTAGAAGGGGATCAGGTGTTTCTTCGAGTGCAACCTTACAAGCAAACTTCCCTCAAGGTCGAGCATTTTCAGAAGCTAGCGCCCAAATTTTATGGTCCTTATACCATTCTCAAGCATGTGGGACAATTATCCTATCAGTTATCTTTTCCCATCCATCCGAAGCTACATCTTGTTTTTCATGTTTCATGCTTAAAGAAGGTGATTGCAGCTAAGTGCCAAATTCAAACCAACCTTCCAGAGTTAGCTGAAGAAGGATCCATTTGGCTACAACCAAAAGAAATTTTAGACCATCGTGAGCGTCGCCTATGTCAGAGAACCATCAAGGAAGTGCTTGTCCAGTGGAAATATACCACTCCAGCAGACGCCACTTGGGAACCAACTACCATTCTGCAACAATTTCCTCATCTCAAGCCTTGAGGACAAGGCTATTTTTAAGGGGGAGGACATGTTAGGGTCCTAACCTGCACATAGGTAGAACAATGTATTCGGATGTAATAAAGGTCACTATTAATAAGGCCTTTCAATAAAATAGAATAAGGTATATGTAAGAAGACCTAATAGAAGATTTCGCTTCTAGAAGGTTCTTCCTCTAGATGCTTCTTTTTAGTATAAATAGGAGTCGAGGGTATGAGAACCCTAGCTTGGATATTATTCTAATAGATATCTTCTCAACTGGAGGTTGCCCCCTTGAAGAGGCCCGTGAACATTGCTTTCAGATTCAAAGTGTTATTTCTGTTATTATTCTCATATCGTTTTAGTGTTATTGTGGTGAATGTTCTAGTTATATTTATGTTATTCTGCCATTACTAGCATTTTATTTTTGTTCTACATAAATTTTTATATCTGGTATATTACATAAAATCATCCCTATTTGAGTCAATTCCTTTCATGTCAGAGTAATCCCATGCAAAAGAATTGGACTATCCTTGAATGATTTGGATCTTTTTTTTTTGTTGATCTAATTCCAAGCTAGAATTGATATATAGAGATTTTCCAAGACTGATTTCAACAGTCTGAACAACTGAGTCTTATTCTTCATTTATTGTTGATATAGTGAAAAATGTAGAAGTGGATGGATGTTATACCTCCTGAAATTCAGGGTTAAAAATATGTGTAAATTTTGGAAAAGATTTAGGATACTCAATGCATTCTGTATTGGCTAAAAATAGGCTTAAATATGTTCTTTAGTTTGTTCTTGAACTCCCTTTTCTTTCTCAAGTGTTAACAGGAGTTGAGCACGATTCTCCTCTCCATAGGGATTTTCCAACCCTTAAGGAACTTCAGTGGCTGGTTGGGTAGGAGGAAAGAGAATATGTTTATGACTCTGGGTCCCATTAGAAATTGTAATCTCCCCAGACCCACAACTAATAAATTCATCAACAATGTCCAACCAAGGTTGACCAAGATTAATTGGATGTCCAAGTTTGGAGGATTTTGAATGAATTACCAAGAAGTCCACAAGATAATCCTGGGAGGCTAAGGTGAATGTTACATAATCTAGACTTTCTGTTGGGATAATGATTGATTTGTCTGCTAATTCCATCAAGGTATGTGTTGGCCTTAAGTGATTTAGTTGTAGCATTCACATGGTGTCAACAATCATAACATTTATTGGTTCTCCTAGATCAATAAGTGTATTTTTCAAATAAATACCATTAATTTCTATAGTCACCATTATATTTCCGATATCATTATATTTAGATGGTATTTCTGATATAAATTCTGATAGTTGTCCAACCACATGTATAACAAGAGGTTCCTTGCTCTTCCTTCCAGGATTTTTAATGAAAATATCCCTTATAATTTTGGCATAAATAGGGGTATCTTTGATGGCTTGAAGTAGGGGAATATTTACACATATTTTCCTTAGTTCAACTTCTAAATCATCCTCCTAGAGGTACCTCAGGTTTTTTCACAAGTAACCTTTTTGGATAAGGTGGAGAATTAGTTTCATGAGGTATTTCTAATGGCTGAGGAGTGTGAGGAATTTCCTCTTGTACAAGGGTGTCTTCTTCTTCATTTGGTTGGTTATCTATTTGTTCTTATTCTTGAATAACCACTGTAGAATTTTGTTTATTCAAGACCTTCCTAGATCTTAATTGAATTCCATTCAATGAAGTAGGATTTATCACATAATTTGGGAAAGTATGTACTTCAAGATTTTGTAAAGGTTGTGTAGGTCTATTGTTTGGATTAGGGATGGGTTGTGTGGGAATAGGGGTAGTCCAAGGGAGGTTTGGGATTAGGTGCATATCGCATTTGTTGATTCTAATTTGGGTTCAAAGTAAATGTGAGTTATTGTTGCAACTGGGAAGGTGGAGATAGAGCAAGTGGATTAAATATAGGTAACAACTGAGAGATATTAGAAGTATATTGTGGGTAAGTAGGAAAAGTTGGTATCTGAAAAGGAACATTACCATATTCATTCCCCCTCCATCCTTGTTTCCAAGGTTGGACTTGTGGTTGTTGATGTGTCCATTGAGAGTAAGGAATTGGAGGAATCCATTGTTTTTGTGAGTATTGTGTTGTAGGATCGAAAAACATATTAGGATTTTGTTGTCTCCATGCTCTCTTAGGGAGATAGGATGTTTCCTGAGGTTCCCCTCCTCCCTTAAAATTGTATTTTAGTCTAGGAAAGGAAGGGAATTCATTGGTAGGGTGGTATTTTGTATAGAGCCCACAAATTTGAATGACATTAATATGGAATTCGTTTTCTAGATGCCTTTTCTTACACCGAGGACAAAACATTGCTAAAGTAGCATTTTATTCTTCTTGTTTCCTTTTGATCTTCATGGTGTCTAACTGGGTGATGATTTTGTTTATCATGTTTGTTTTGAATTTTTCTAGCATATTCCTTAATTATATCCTTGTAACAACTCCTGGAGTAGGTTTAGTAGTTCTTCTTATAGGATCCTTTACACTTTTCCCTATTTTGGATTGGTTGTAGGAGTACCTTTTAAAATACTCTGCAATGATTGCATATGTGTTATACCAAGATTTGCCTCACCATTCCTATCTTGCATAGAGGTCCTTTTTCCATTTCCCTATGCAGACTTTTTATCCCTTTTTGATGAATCCAGAGCTAAAAAATATACATTTTTCCACATATACGCTCCCTAACTCCTATACAGGATGTGTATACGCTTGCTTCTCCATTACAGCTTGCGTATATTGGGATTTGTGCCAAAAAATACAAAATGAGGTCGCGTTTCCATGTCACGACAAAAGGCCTCTGATCCTTGCTTTCCATGTACTGGAAATGTTCTGACTCGGCCCTTCAGTTGCATTCTGGAGGCTATAAGAGCACAATTTCAAACTATGGAAAAGAGAGAGAAAGCATTCAACTTTGAGAGAAAAGTTAATCTAGAGAAATTACTTCATATTGAGTCTGCATCTCTTTGTCCCTCAAGTCTGAACACAATGTTCAACCCCCAAGCTCTTCCCTTATTGTTGCGAAGACCTATTTGCCTCTTTCTTATGAGCTTGCCTTTGGTGGAGGATTGAAGTGATGGAGACCCAGTTGGAAGGAACTTGGTTTCTTAGTTTCGAACCGTGCTGACACGAAAGTCTGTAATGTTCTCTCTTCTGCTGATCAATTATTAATAGAAATAAGCCTTTCTTGTCCTATTGGTGTCTTGCAAATATATGATTACTATCCATGGGTGTGTTTGTAATGTCTATTAATGGATTATGCTATTTGATGTGCTAACTTATTTTATATCATCACTATATACTTGCTTTTCTTGTTTGTTGAGAACTTCTTGCAGGTATAATGCTTTGGGAAAAAGTGCTCAATGGTGGAACATCATCAAATGTTGGATCAAGGTAGGCCTCTTCCTTGTATTGCACATTAGTCTATATATCATATGTTGGAATTGAGTTTATTTCTGTAGTCATACCTGTCTTTTGTGGTTTACCCTTGACCATAGAGAGTTTTTCCCTTGTAACAGATTGGCAACTCCGTTGGGGAGATGATCTTCCTTCTAAGGGTTGAAGTACTTTTTATTCTTACATTGCTCTTTTTCCTTTGTGTTTCTTATTGTATGACTTCTTGATAGATCCTGTTCACTCTGAGTCTGAATTTTCATCCTTTTACCCTTACCTGGACTTGCTTTAAAGAATATATGCCCTTTTTTCCTTGACAGTCATGTATACACACTTATTGTCTCACTGCAAGAAGTGTATAAATGCTCTGTTCTCCTGAATAGTTGTGTATATCACTTCCCCTTGCTTGTTTGTTTGTTTGAGTGATTGTTGGGTAGGATTTAAAGATTGTTGAGCCTTCTTAGGTCTCTATAGTGTCTGTTGAGATTATCTGGGATGACAGGGAGCCTGTTTGGAGTTGAATTCTTGGGCGTAGTCTTTCTCTTTCTTTTCTATTTTTAATTTGTCCTTGGCTTCTGGGTTGTTTGCTTGGCTGCCTGGTATTCTGCTTGAGTTACTACTTTTATACACAGTACAATTCATTTGTCAAGTTGCTTATCAGTCCATGCATTTTCTTTTTAGAATATTGAAACTACAAAGGATAGGCATTTTTCATTTGTTGGCATTTTTGTCTTTGAATTTTTATCATTAGCTTAGCACATTTAGCGAAAGATCCTATTTTACTTTTGAATTGCAGATTTGAAATTGAAGACTGCACTGTTTTTATTAGCATATCATTCATTGAAAAGTTAAAGATAGACTTTGCATTATATCCATATTTATTTTCTGGCAGAGTCATAACACCATGAGTTTCACTTCCATACCTTTTTGAGTAACCACAACCAATAAAATTTACGCTTTAAACTAAAATTGATTAGTCACGATTTTATTTTTAGGGTGCACAAACTAGCTTAGGATTTAGTGCTTTGGAATAGGATTTTGTGAGTAAACTTCTCCAAGACAATTAAATCAACATATGTGTCTGAGATAGGAAGTTGATAAGTCCATTGCATAATCGATAAGATTAGGAGGCTCCACTCACACTGGAGTTAATCACAAGGTCGCATGAAGTTAGTTGAAGGGATAACCCTTGGATAATCACCTAGCGTCAAAGATATTTTTATGGATTTATTCATATTTGGGGATCTTGCTAGTGCCAATACCTCTGTGAGAAGTGATTCTTTCAAGGTTTTTGGCTTTGCTACCCTTCCCATATGGTGATACAGACTTACGACTGCTCACCTGTGCATTGAGTATACACTGGTTTATTAGTTGCTTGACTTAGGTATCTCATAGGTTACTTGTAGGGGTTATTTTGCTTGTACCCTAAGTCAGATAAGATTCAGACAACACATAGCCTTTATGGAGGATTACCTCTCTGAGGGGATCTGACTGACTGGTTGTTAATACCACGAGGGCCCTTATAACTGATTCTGTTACCTCCAAAATTTAGCGGGAAGTCTCAGGTCCCTCCTGGACGGGACATACCTTCTTTTGTGAGGGAGGCCACTCAGCCACTTTAGCTCATTTACATGCATATTGGTCATTTGACTTTTTGGTGTGCTCTTTGACTACTAGTTGGCCATAAGATATATTTTTATTTGTGGAAGAGTCATAAGTCATCGTGGAGTTGGACCAACTTCCTCGCAGGTCCTATCGGTTGTTACGGTTACCACTAGTGGTATGCACACATCCAGTTATCACTAGTGGTATGCACACATCCATTTTTTAGACTTGTGGTCCCACAAGGATGAGTACTGAGTCTAGTCTTCAAAACACTGGGAGTTCTTAGACTACCAATCCCACTATAACTAATGGCACTCCTTTGACACCTGCAGCTGCTATAGTTGCAGTGCCAGAGGCTTACATCGGTACTATGGCTTGGCCTATAGTTAATGCTTCATCTATTACCTCGAACACTTTTGGGGGTTTTGGTCACTCACCAAGTTACAATGTTCAGACCATCCCCATGGCTTCTAGTCCATTTTCTTATGGTATGCCTAACTTCACCTTGCAGTTTTCAACTGCCATCCCAGTTGTTGGCCATAATGCTAGCCTTGGACTTGGGGGCACTACACCTCCTTACACGCCTTCCCTGTTTGGTGGCTATCATATTCCCCAAGCAAATCCTAATGTAGGGAATGTCCCTATTCTTAACCCCGGGTCTAATCCTTCCATAGCTAGATGGAACAACACAGCTAGCGGACAAGTTCTACCCTATATCCCTATCCCCTCGGTGCCGATTCTGACCAATACTTTTGTTAAGAACCAAATATAAATATAGCATAGAAAAACCTCAGAAAAAGTACTCAACACCTTGAAAAAGAGATAATTTCAGATAATAAGCATCTTTGAAGGGGTAACCTCCTTTTACCGCACTTAAATGTTCAAGTACAAGATGATTCAAAATGAAAATGTCTCCTTGGTATATATAGGAGACTAGGAGGTATAATTACAACTAATGGCCTAAAGACGACA
>JASDQU010104241.1:28034-40272 GCA_032191745.1 Picea mariana | reverse complement strand
CTTGGTGATGATTATGAGTTGTTGTGTTATGTTTGGTTGATGCGCATCTTGGTGATATTATGCATGTGGTTGATAGTTGTCTTGGTGATTGATCTTGGTGAGTAGATCTAATTTGGTTGATAATATTGATGAGACAGTTTGTTGTGATCGGTTGTTTGGAAAAGTTATTGTGACAAGTTATTTTTATAGGTTTGGTCCATGGTTGATGCACTTGTTTATGGTACAGGATGAGGTACAAGTTGATGTATAGTACATCTTGGCACAGGTTATTGGTATAGGTTTTTATAGGTTTTTGGGTGCAGGTTGATTGGTACAGGTTTATAGAAGTATATCTCACAGTGATAGTGTGATAGTGGTTCCATCATTCTACTTACATTTAAGGGAGGTTGAACGGAGAAACAATGGGTGGTTGTAGCCAACTTACGGTTGTAGTCGAAGAACATAGGGGGTTGTAGCCGCGTTCTGGTTGTATCCAGAGAATTGGGGAGTTGGAGCTTCCCTCGAGTTGTAGCATGAGAAACTAGGGGGTTGGAGCCTCCTTCCAGTTGTAGCTAGAGAATTGGAAGTCAGTTCTTCTTTTAATGTAATTCTTGAAATATAAGAAAATCATTATGTGGTTTTCGCTTGCATTGGGTTTCCACGTAAATATTGGTGTACTATGCATTATGTGGATGTGTTTGTTATTTTTTATTATGCACTGATGAATGTTAATCCTTATGATACAGTAAGATATTGATGATGCACAAATGAACATGGTTGAATAAGTAAAAGGATATACTTTGTGGTTTAAAGGATTAATAATTGTTATAATTTCTCATTACTGATTCACCCCCCCTCTTAGTATTCGAACATATATTCTAAAAAATTTGGAGGGTAAGGATGAAGAGTAGATGGAAATTTAAGGGTTTAAAGTAGTATGAAAGTGAGGTTCAATCGATTGATTGCAAATTCCARTCATGGTGATAGATGATRGTACTATGATYARAGAAGGTGGTGAATCTGTTGTGTCATTCACATGGTTACAAGGTTGATCATGTTTAAGAAGGATTTGAATACAAACATTGTTCTCATATGTTTCAGATGAAGGACTATGGTTAACATCAACTATGAAAGAAGAATACAGACCTTCTTATTTCAAAGAGGGATATACAATAGTAGGCTTATGGTCATCAAAGTAAACAAATAAAAGGTTGATTCTCTTGATATATGTAGGAAAGGACACAAAATAACTGATAAAAAAGAATATAATCTCTTGAAGAAAAAATATATCTTGCTACTTGTACTTCTTGTGTATTCCTTCCATTTTTTTTTTGAGATCCTTCCTTAGTGGAGTCCTATAAATTGATTTGAATCACCAACAAGTTCTTCAAATGTGTGGAGTTTCCATGGTGAAAAATTCCAGTCTGTTTTGTCACCAATCCTAGCTCACCATTAAGAAATGGTAGTAATTTGTGTCGTATATCCCAAGGAATATATTCTACTTCATCACTGAAAACAACACTAAAAATGATAGCACTAGAATTCATTCCTAGATTGTTGTAGGTGTAATCCTAATATCCATCATGATATAAATTATTAAAACAGTTTTATACTTGAGTGGATCAACAAGACTAAGTAAGAAAGGGAGAAATAAACTGTCTGCAGAAACATTCCATTGGGCATGGAGTCATAAACCACTACTATCTATAGTGTATAAATCCTTCCTACTCTTAAGAGGTCGAATCCCAAGTGGTTGCATTGGATTCCCTTTTCTCTAGGAGCTGTTACAACAAGGTGAAACAAAAATTCCACCTAACTCCCATTTTTTTTTATCTTGTCTATTGTGATAAATCATTTTTGAAACATGTCATGTTGCTTGATATGGTGATAGAAAACATGTCCCTCATGTCCAACTACCTCCTAGGAAACAATTCAAACCCCTCATATAGGTGGCATCCCTCCTACAACTCAGATTTATCAAATTGTTAGAGTTTGCAGCACAATTTTAGGATTCGCTGCTAACTTTCGTGTAGATGATGATTTCAAATTTTATCCAAAATGATGAATTGGATCAGCATAATGTTTTGTCCGAAAGTACATGATATTCAGATTCATCTCCACAAACAATTTCAGAAGAACCCATATCGACATTTAAAAGTTATGATGAAAAAATGACTTTAATGTGTACTAATTCGCTACAAACTGTCCCAAAATTACTTGTTTGCAGCGCTAGTGACAACACGTGCTGCGAAATTTCCTGTAGGTGCATTTTTACATTCAAAATTTATTTTAATTTTTAAAACTTGCACAACAAGCTGGGAAATCCTTCCATAACTGCTACAATCTTCGGGAACATGAAGTAACCTTTTTCAGAAGTCATGTTGGTGCAATTATATTGCAATCATTTAATATGTCAATCTAGTTTCGTAATCAATAGAGTTGATGAAATATATGTGCCGATAATAGATAAATTCCTATGCTTGATGAGTATAGCCTACAAAAGAAAACACTCTAAAACCAATACTCTATTTTCACACTTTTCAAGTAACACTCTCCACATAGTTCAAAAATCATAAAGAAAAACTCATAAACAAGCATGTGATCTAAAGCTCTTGCTCATGTGATGACTACTTTCATTTAAAGGCTCATGAAAGGGAAAGATGAACTTTGACTTTGTTTCTTGTAGCAACTAATTTAGCATCAATTAACACTCTACACATTCTTAAAACAAATCTCAATAAATCGTAGAAGAAACATCAGGTGTAGTAAGACACTCCATTACAGGTGCATGTAGGGTGAGAGATGGAGGTCTTGAATGTGCCTAAGATGTAGCCTAATCAATTCTAGAAGAAACTCTAGGTTTGGTGAGATGCTCCATTATAGGGTCATGTAGGGTTGGTAGGCCCTTTCCGTACCAACAAGATATCTTTTAAAAGAAACTTACAAAAGAGAAGATTTTATCACACACATAGATTCCATGAACTACAATTTATATCACTACTTCAGAAACAAGGGTACAATCAACATTCTTCAAGAATCAAATCTAGAACATAATAGTGATTAAATATGTCTCTATATCTCTATCATCTATAAGGATCTATCTTTTAAGGAGAAACAACTATTACAATTAAAGTCTGGAGATAACATCAGATGACTGCACAAATATTACAATTTCTTGATGTATCAGTTTTCAAGGAAATGACTTGATCCTCATGACATGAAGTGCATGAGGATGAAATATATCATGGTATTCAACAAAAAAATGATTTTAGAGCCAACAAACTCCTTATACCCATCGAGATAAAACTCATTCAAACACTCAAGCCTACAAATGTGGAACTAGTACCGGATGTGCACCACTGGAACAAGAAGACTGTTACCAGACGCACATAGTGAAATATATTGGTACTAGACTAACACATGAATAGGTACTAGATGAACGTAGAAATAGGTAGTGTAAGAGCAAAGCATTGGTACCGAACGAGCAAATAGATAGGTACCAGACGAGCACAAAAATAGGTACCGAACAAATTGAATACTAGATGAACATTGAAATGGTTACCATATGAATAGGAGTTGTGTCATAAGGTCTGCTCGGATAATTCAAAGTAATCATAGATCATTTAACATCAATTATTCAATTCCAATCATTAAGAAATCTCATAAATCATGGTTAAACATAAGGTACCTCATATATACACAATAATGGCTAAAGGACATGTCTTTTGAGGAAAATAGGCAAATAGTGCATATGTTTGAGGCAAAGTTGGTGAAGATATAGGAAAAGATAAGGAAATTGGAGTTATAAAAAATGAGACCCAACATTTCCCCCATTCCCTAGTCGTTACATGTCCTCATGCAAAAATGGTTGAACCATTCCTCAAAGTTGCAAAAATGGTGTTGTCCTCCACCTTGCTTGAACATTAATTGGCTAGTTTTAAGATATCAAAACCTGAATCCTCATCCTTAACCTCCATCTTAATATATCATGTGTATTGTATTAGGAGCAAAACCTTATTGAGCTTGGTAGAGACCTCATCATGCTAATCATGTAACCTTTGGTTATTCTCCTTCAACTGTGCATTTTCTTTCTTTATGTACATATCCCAAACTTTATACTCCTCCACTTCATGCTTCAATTATTTATTATGTTTTGTAAGCCTTTCAACTTTCAATACCAACTGATGGTTGGTCAAAGAACTGATAGGGTCAAGTGTTGCTTTCTCAGTTATCTCCTCCCTGGTTTCAACTTCCCTCCTTAAATCCTTCAGTTTCATTGTCACTAATTCCTCAATTTCACTAATAGTTGTTACATATATATCTTCTTGCTTTGGTGAGGTTGGAATGTCCACTAGATCCTATGAAAAAGAAGGAACATGAGGAATTGTCACCTTCTTATCCATGATCCGAGTAGTTCTACATACTGGACCTGATGCCTCGTTAGGTTTTCTAAGAGGAATAGAAATTTCCTCCTCGAACAATCTCCTTTTCTTCTTTTTAAGAACAGATATGGGCACTGGACTTTTTTTTTTCATGTGCCTTCCTTGTTTTTCTTTGAGAGGACTAAGATGTACAGGATGAAAATAGTTCTTATTATGTACTCTTTGTCCTTCTGCTAGAGTATTGTGCTATAGAAATCCCTTCATTGACTCTAAGTTTCTTCTTACCTTTGACTCTCAATTCATGGGTCTTCTCTAATTCTCCAACCTTCTCCTGAGGTATTTCAACAATCATTTTTGGAACACTATCTACAATTTCTGCAACCCGCTCCTAAGCTAATTAAAAATTTACTTCCGGAACACTACCTACAATCTCTCCAGCATCACTACCAGACCTTTGTTTCTTCCTCCTTTTATCACTAATTTGTTCTTTTATTTTAGTGGAGAGGTTTGGGAGAATTTTCTTGGTTTTGGATGATCGTTCCACCATAGTTCTAGGTTGTTCTTCTAACACTATTGTCTTTCCTTTGTCCACTTTTCTAACATATTTTGGTGAACTAGGGCCAACATGATATACTTCATTACTAGGCTTCTTTCCTTTCTTTATATTGTTTCCCTTCTTCCTCTCTAACTCCTTACTATATTCCCCTGTTACATTTCCTTCTACGGAATTAGAAACTTCTCGAGAATTTTTTTATGTGAGAAGTTTCTTCCAACTACTATCTCGTTTTCTCAACTCATGGACAACAAGCAGTTTCACCGAACCATGGTGATATATATTGTTTTCAATATTCTTATAGGTATAATTAACCCCTGTCACCATTTTATTTAGACTCGTCCAAAGAGAATGAGGAAAATCTATTTTTGGTCCTCCCTCAAAATGAAATAGGAGCCTTAAATGATAAAGGAAAGTTACTGCATACCTCACTTCACAAGTTAAAAAATATGCAAGAAAACAAGCATCATCCAATAATCTTCCTTGATCTAGCTTTGTGAAATACCTTTTTTCCAATCTAGGTCTAGATGCTCGGGCTTCAAAAATTTCTGACAAAGGCTCCTATCAATGATGATGCCATTGAAATACTTCTCTCCAGCAGAAGGTAACTCTATCGCTTTTTCTATGGTGGCTTCAATGATTTTCAATTTTATTTCCCCCAATTGGACACTCTGTTCATTATAACTTTGGGCGAAGGCATGAGACACCCCCTCATGAAGTCCTCTCATTTTTTGTAAAAAGGGAACCCAACTAGCCATTTCAAATTTCTCTTTGCATGCATGATACTCCATCTCTTTGTACAGATGGAACACAGGTTTGTGCCTTTCAACCGCCATGCCGACTTAAAAACGAGTCTCAAAATAAGTGTAGGCAATAGAATTCAGGCGAGGGTTTGGTACTAGAATAAAAATTACAAGAACAAGGTGGTGGAGGAACAATAACGAGATAGTAGGAGAGAATAGAGTGGAGGTGTATAGTATGAAGCGAGTAAATAATGCTCATATGTATGGTGAAGCCATCCAAAAGAGCATTTATAAGTTAAAACAAGAATACAATGGTCAAATCTTTGCAATGATGGCGAGGTAAGGAAAGAGTTATAAATTATTCTGAGGGATCATATCCATGGATAAGGTAATGATCATACCCATTAGTAACATCACATCCCATTCTTATTAGTTTTCATAATGATTAAAGAGAATGTGAGTGATGTGACCTAAATTCACCATTGGGAAACATTATACATCATAGGTTTGAAACAATGTAAAGTTATAGGTGGCATAATTATAATTTTGACATCACATGAACATAAGTTTTTGACAAGATATTTTCAAAATGGACGATCGGTTCATGAAGATATTTGTGTACATCATAAATGATTTTGAAAACAGGGGGAAACATGAATATTTCGAAAGATAATGACAGGGAGTTTTAATAGCTTAAGGTAACAAAGGGATGTGAGAGTAACCATATGTTTAGCACAAAATTAATGTGATTCTTAATAAAAGGAATAAACAATGAGATCATACGCCCATTACCTGAAGTGTACTTTGTCAAATAAAGGAAATATCAAGTATAAAACAATGTCACCAAAATTCCACCATCAGTACTGGATCACAATATTAGTACTTGACCAACACAGAGAATTGATTTAGTATAGGACCAACGCAAAGAATTGTTTTAGTATCAGACCAACACAAAGACACTTTCTTTTTTAGTACTGGATGAAGCTTTGACAAGGTACCTGGAATCTTGTAGGCTTCTCTTTGTGTCTAAACATGTTCTGAGGGTCAAGCTAGAGTAGATGTTGGCACTTACTAATGTTGTATGTGAATTTGTTTTGTTGAAGGATCATCCTGGAAAAAATAAAAATAGCACACTCATACATGAGTGCTTAAATTGCAGCGGAAGTGTCATAAAAATGAGGAAAACAATTCAATGATTGGGCTCCAAGATTTGTAACAAGAAGGAAACTGTAGCTGGACAACCTCCTATATAGATGAAAAAAACTCCTCTTTTTGGAACTAGATTAACCACTTCTTATGTTACCACTTCCATTTTATTGGGAAGGAAAACCTAACTACTATTGTCCTATGGATTTTTCTCGAGCCCAGGTTAGTTAATGCTCATTGGTGTTTTCAATTTTTAGGAGTCTGAAAAACATAAAGAAAAATCCATCTATTGTCTTGTGGATTTTTCCTGAGCGTAGATCAGTTAATTCTCGCCGGTGTTTCCAATTTTAAGGAGTATGAAAAAATTAAATAAAACTCCATTAGGCTCCTTTCCCATGAGTAATATACCAAAGATGGATAAAGGAATAAACTTACACCTGGAAGATGTCCTCCTTATTACTTATCTACATGAGAACACAATTATCTTTTTCTCTTGTTAGTAACACCAAAATCAATATCTAACAACACACCTCTATACATATATGTACAAAGTTGACTTAAATCACACAACAAAACTTGCTGTGGTGGATTAGAAGGAGGAGAACTCCTCTTGCTTACCAATTGCATTTCAGAATTTTGAAGAACTTGTTTGATCAAATCCTCTTTAGACAGAGGCTTATGATCAAATTTCAATTGATTCTGATTTACAGCAAAGGAGGTATGATATTCATCAATGGTTTTATCTTCAGTGAAACATTTTCGTAAATTGTGTTTACTTCATAGGGTCCCAACCAACAAGTGGACAATTTACCCTTGAAATTCTTGAACCTACTACCATACAATAGGGCCCAATCACCTAGATGGAAATATTTGTTCTTGATGTACTTATCATGCCATTTAGTCCTTTGTTATTGAATGAGTGTAGTCCTCTGAAGAACATCTTGTCTGATTTAATCAAGCTCATCCAGTTGGATTATCCTATGTTTTTGGGATTCATCTAAATCCATCCCCAATTTCATATCAGGCCTAAAGGTTTTTACTTGAAATTCTATGGGAAGAAAACATGCTTCCCATACACAAATTCATAAGGTGTATGGCATGTTGTGTTTCTCCAAGTTGTTATGTAGGCCCACAATGCCTCAAGCAACCGATCAACCCAGTATTTATGGTGTAAATGAACTATATTGGTAAGTATAGCCTCTATCACCTGGTTAGTTGATTCCACTTTTTTTTTTTTCTTGGGGGTGATCAGGTGAAGATTTTCTATGTTTAATCTGGTATTGTTCAATAATGGACTTGACCAAATTGGAGGTAAGCTGGGTTCCTTGGTCTGTCACTATTTATCGAGGCACACCAAAATGAGTAAAGATATTTTCAAATAGAAAATCAACAACAGATTGTTCATTTGTAAACTACAAAGCTTTAGCCTCTACCCATTTAGTCACATAATCTATACAAACCAGTATGTACCTTCTTCTTCGATACATGGGGTTGATAGTGTTTTTTTTCTTGATATGAAATATAATCATCGATGTATTACTACAATGATGAGTGTTCCATTTATAGGGAACGTATGGTGACCATCCATGAAAGGTTGCATCCCTTGAATAATCAATAAATATTTATTATTATCATTTACTTATTATATATGATATTTAATAATCAATCATTTTATTATTAATTATTATTCTAAGAGAATGTCTTCCCGATGTTGTGCAAACATCAACACTCCCTCTCAATGGGGAGACATTTTGCATAATTCCAATCTTGTCTTTGAAGTATACAATCTCCACCCTAGACTCATGAAACTTGTATGTCAATCTTGGAAGACATCTCTCTCCCACTTGAACCRAGGAGAAATGSCTTCTGCGAATCTCCCTCTGAGCCAATTAACTCTCTCTAAGATCAAGCTCACTCTAGGTCTGCATGTAATAGCATATATCATTTTGAGTCTTTATTATTCCTTGTCAAATCACCATGACTAGGACAAAGACCACACCAATATMTTTCACCACAAGTACACACATGTGGTTGAATTTCATCTTCATGCTAACTGACATGTGGAAAGCACTTCAAGCACCTCGAGTCCATATTATTCCTTGTCATCATCAAGGAAGGATTGCATCTGGGCCCATTTACCATAAGTGCACCTTTATGATAAATGTATCCTATCTCCCTTGGTCTGCAACCCAGTATAGGAGAAGGTCTGCCCAATGTTGAAACATCAACACTCCCTCTTAGCTAGGGATGTATCTTTCCATAGTAGTACAAAACTACCGTCTAGAGACACACAATATTCACCAATGGTACACAACCACCATAGTATTAAAATGTTTGTCACACATGGCACTCCCATGTAGACTTCTAGAGGCTACTCCCTCTAGGAACACTTAGGGTCAACTCCCCATAGTGTGTGATGCCAAGGTCAACTCCCTTGACATGTCCTCATGTTCTCTCCACAAGGGACGTTGGGATATAAGCCCAAATTCACTTATCCCTTCTCAGATAAGTGTCCCATTTATCCATTCGCAGATAAGTATCCTCATAGATCAACTCGACTCAATTCACAGAGGAGTGCGATCTATAGAATGTATATCACACATGGCACTCCCATGTGGACTTCTAGAGGCTAATCCCTCTAGAAACACTAGGTTCAACTCCCATAGTGTGTGACGTCAAGGTAAACTCCCTTGACATGTCCTCATGTGATATCCACATGGGACGTGTCCTCATGTGCTCTCCATAAGGGACGTTGGGCTATAATCCCAAACACACGTATCCCTTCTCGAATAAGTTTCATCACAAATCAACTCAACTCATTCATAGTGGAGTATGATCTAGATAATGTCTCAGGAAGATGTAAACATCAACACTCCCTCTCAGCGAGGAAGGCATTCTCTGCCATGCCAAGTTGGTCATAGAAGCACTTGAACTTCGTCCTAGTTTGGTAAGAAAATCATCAACCGACTCATCTGTAGGAAAGTATAGCACTAGTACTTCCTTCCCTTGCACCATGTCTCAAATGTAATGGTAATTGATATCAATGTGGTTTGATTCGTCATGAAACACTGGATTCTATGAGATCTTCAGACAAATTTGGTTATCATAATGAATAATGGTGGAATCTGTCACATGTCTAGATAAATATGCAAGGATATTGCGAAGCCACACTACTTCATGGACTAACATACTTAATGGAATGTACTCTACTTATTCTATGTTCAAAGACACTGAAGTTTGTTTCCTTCTACACCAGGAAACCATGGAAGATCCCAAAGTGAAGAAACACCCAAATGTGCTCTTTTTGTCCACTACACTCCCTGCCCAATCAGATTCAATATATTCATGCCATATCATATCAATAATGGAAGTATATATTAGACCATGTCGAAATGTTCCTTACAGGTATCTCAACACATGCTTCGCAGCAATCCAGTGTGTCTATCTCAACTGAATCATAAATTGGGTAAGTGCACTCACTGCATAGAAAATATTTAGTCTATTGTTAACCAGATACATCAATGATCCAATCAACTTTCTGTATAGAGTTGGATCATTTTCGTTAGAATTGGAAGAATACAAACTTATTTTCTTTAGATTCATCACCATTGGTGTAGCCACGGGGTTCAAGTTCAACATCCCAAACTTCTTCAATATCTCAACTGTGTACTTCCCCTAACTCAGGAAGATCTCATCATCTCTCTGCCACACCTCTAGTCCCAATAATTAGTGCATCATACCAAGGTCCTTCATCTCAAACTTAGAGGCCAACGCATACTTGCATTCAACAATAAGGCTCTCTATACCAGTGAGGAATAAATCATCAACGTAGAGAACCATAATTAAGGACTCACCATTAACAGTCTTGTAGTATAGGTTGAGATTGACAACAGTTTTGATAAAGCCAAAAAATCATCAGGTGTCCATCAATCCTCACATACCAAGCTCGAGGTGGCTTCTTGAGTCCATACAAGGCCTTCTTCAACCTCCACACATGGGGCTCCTTCTCATGTTTCATGAAACCATCTGGTTGCTCGATGTATACTTCATCCTCAATATCTCCACTGAGAAAGGTTTTCCTTACATCCATCTTATGTACTCTCCAACCCATGGATGTTGTAGGGGAAATAATTAACCAGATAGAAGTGTATCGAGCAACAAGAGAAAATTTCTCCTCATAATCTATTCCCTCCACCTGAGAGAATCCTCTAGCAACAAATCACATTTTGTGCCTCTCGATGCTCTTGTAAAATGTGTTTTTTATATTGTATATCCATTTGGAATTCAATACATACTTCCCCTCAGGTATCATAATAATATCCCACACATCATTCTTCATGATGGATTGATACTCCTCCATCATGACATCTCTCCATATTGGATGACTAGTTTCCTCCTCATAACATGAAGGATGAAAATGAATGATGTGGTTCATAGCTGTGGCATAGAATGAATATCTCTGAGGTCTCTTTCTCACTCGGAAGGCACTACAAGGAGATACATATCCTTCTACCTCCTATATATTTGATGAGCCCATGTAGGTCTCTTTCGACCTACTACAATATCTTTGGGAACATCAACTAGAGCTACATGATCAACGGGATCAATTGGATCAATTTGATCAATCTCCATGTGATATCCTCTAGATTTATTAAAGGATACCTCCTCCTCAAAGGTAACATCTCTTCTCACCTCAATCTATCTCTGACCAGGGATGTAGATCCGGTATGCCTTCAAAGACTCATTGTACCCCACAAATGTACCCTTTCTTCCTGAAGGGTCTAGCTTGATCCTTTTCTACTTGGGTACATGAATGTATACTGGACACCCAAATATCTTGAAGTGTCCAACCTCAGGTTTCACTTCGTTGAAGGCCTCCTTAAGCATCATGTTCCTCAAAGTCTTATGAGGATTTCTGTTCTAAACACACACTGCAGTCATGGATGCCTTTTCCCACAGAAACATAGATAAATGTTCATCATGGTAAGTCATCTTGGACCATACTTGATATATTGAGGTTTGCTCATGAAACCAATGTCTCAAGAAGATGAAAAAAATCAACACTCCCTCTAGAGCTGGAGGTGACTCCTCCTCTGTCTCTACTACCTCTAACACTGGAGGTATTTTTTCTTCTTCTCTAGAGGTAACTCAATCTCTTCTCCCTCTAGATGTAGTACCACCTCCCTCTGTGGGATTTCCTTTACATACACTAGAACTGTTACCATGCCTTCTTCCTCAACATCTCTAGGAGAAATTATATTGGCTCTAGCTCTCTCTATGCCTTGTCAATAGTCTATATGATCTCATTGGAAGCAATTGACCAATGCTTCTCCCTCATAGATCCACAAAGGTACTATGTTGAAACTATAATTTCTCTCATTCTCAAAATGTCAGTGCTTCACTTTTGGTCACAAGCATTATACAACATCATGGAA
>JASDQU010104240.1:124587-134772 GCA_032191745.1 Picea mariana | reverse complement strand
TTTCAAGGCGTTGAGTACTTTTCCTGAGGTTTTTCTATGTTATATTGATGTTTGGTTCTTAACAGTTTGTCATTACATTCCTTGATGTCTTTCCCTTCTGTTCATATAATAGTCTCTTATTCCAGTTTATTATGATCTGTATGACATATCATTTATAATACAAATATCTTAATGTTTTGAGTTAATTCATATGTTTTGAATTTGTTATAAACAATTACAGTGATTGGATTTTTTTTCCCTCTTTGTATATTGAATCATAAAATTCCATATGGGATCATATCACATATTGTCTTTCTGTCACATGCAAATAACTTATGAATATTTTAGTTACCTGAATTTCTTAGGGTAAGATCACAAATCATGCTACTTTGTAATTTTCTTTCCATAGATTTCTCTTTGGAAAAAAGGTTGTTGGAGCATATCTCACACATGAAGACATAATTACAGTTCAATTTTTGGTTGTTGATTAGTAACATGTTATTTTGTCTTTTATTATTTTAGTTTTTTTTATTTTTATCGAATGAATGAGAATTAATATTTAAACTTAAACTGCTTTGTCCATTTAAGTTACATCATTAGAATTTGCATTTATTCATCTCTTTTTTTTGTGAATTTTCTTTAATTAAATTAGTAATTAGTCTTGTATGTTTATCTGGCACTTAAATTTTGTTTAGAAATTAGTTTCAGAAGGATTTACACAAACCTTGCATGTGTATATGTATTCTAGATTGATGTACATAACTATTTGCAACATGTGCATATCTGATGTTAATATAATGTACATAGTATATAATTAAGTTAGTTATTATATTTTTAGTTTAGATTAGATCCCTATATCGGCAAACAGAGCTGCAAAACCCATCAGGGTGAGTCATCCCAAATGACTTAGGTTACATAGACAACTTTGGACTAGTCTTACCCTCACAGTTGACGGTGTGTTCACATATTCCCATCAACAAATGACACTATAAGGAGGACCAACTATATATTAATGGAATGAGGGGGGCGAAATATACCTCCTAATAATTTTTCCCTAGTTATAAATCGTAGTCACTCAGACTCTACTATTGTACCCAATACAAACACTACATCTAAAGCCTATCCTATTATTCCCATCGAACCTACAACACTGCTTCTTCAAGGAATTGATGTGAAAGAGATTATCCAAAATTCCCGTCAATCAATAATAAGAACCCAAGGCACATTGGCCAAATTGAGACAGATTGGTGAACAATTACATCTACCCCTTGATCTTTCCAATCAAGAAGAAGATATTCTTTCCACTGGTACACCCAACTATGCATTGCATGATATCTTGGTTGATCCATTAGAAGAACTCATTCTAGGTGATGGGGGATCTAGACTTCCTCCTTCACCACCCAACCCTTCTCCACCTCCTTAAGGAGGAGAGTCCTTTAATTAGGATAGTTCATCATCTAAATTTTCTCAAACCTATAACACTTCAAAGAATCCATATTTATTGGCTAATCAAAATAACCCTGCCAGACCTTAGCTTGACCAAGATGTTGTGGCAGTACCAAGACCCTAACATCCTTTACCCAAACATATTGAAAAATGGTTAACTAAGTTTGATCCCGATTCTAAGAAATCAGCCGAGGATCATATAAAAATTTTATGTTGGTTGTTAGGCTCATAAATGTTGAACATGAAAATATCATTTGTAGTTTGTTTCCCTATACCTTCGAAGGAAATGCCTCCACATGGTACTTTGCATAACAACCCCAAACTATTGTTTCCTGGGATAAATTTGAAACCTTTTTCTTAGAAAATTTCAGAGATGACGAATCTTCAGAAGTTCTATTTATGGAATTATCCAACATGAAGATGAATCCCAAAGAAAAGGTCAAGTACTTTAATCAGAAAAATAAGATCCTCATTGATTCCATGCCTGTTGAAAACTTGATTATTGCTTACTATGCTAAATATCTACATCATAATACAACCATGTGGGTTAAAAGGCCTAATAAAAATACTCTATTAGAATATTTTGAAGAGGTAGTCCTCATTGAAAAGGACATTCTCAGTTTGAAGGATAACACAAAACCTAATCGTGAATCAACTTCTTCCTCTAAGAAGAAGATAGAAATCCTAACCAAGCCTCCTTGAAATAAGAAAGAGAAAGAACCCTTAGATATGGAGAGCTTATAGAAAGATTTTCAAAAGTTATCTAATCAATTTATAGATTTGAAAATATCTGCAGAGGAAATATCTTCAAGTAAAGGAAATTATCGACCACCTTTTAGAAGACCGCTTCCAAATCCTCCCAATAGATCAAACCCTTCGACTGAAGGTATGAGTTTAGAAGGATTACACCATGCTATACAAGCCATATTAGATGGAGCTGATATGTCTACTTCTATCCCACCTTAACATCAAAATGATGTAGAAAATTAGGATGAAGAAACAATTGATGAAGGAGAGTCATATCCCCCAGTTTTTGGGCATCTTTTGGACGACATTTTTCAAGATAACTTTGAAACTGTCCATAATAAAAAACATCCTTATAATAATCAAAGTAATATTTAGTCTAAAGATCAAAACAAATATGCACCTGAAGCAAATAAGAATATAGTATCAAATCAATCAAGACAGGTTGAAACATAAAAAAAAAAATGCTTTATTTGATCAAGACTACGATCCTATTGAGGATCTTAAGAGATTAAAAGAAAATATATCGATTTACAAGTTGCTTAAGTTTCCTCCCATCCAACAAAAAATGTTACGAAGAATAGTTGATAACAATAAAAAAGAAATATCCTCTAGACAAAAACTCAGTAGAAAATAACATTAATAAAAGCAAGGATGTTGTAAAGAAAAACGTACCTGAAGACTATAATAAAAAGAAGGATGCTCCAAATAAAAGCATAGGAAATCTAGATAAAATAGTGTCATATATAGCAGATAAAAATCAACAGATTTCTTCTCCCACACCATGAAAAAATGTCACCATTTATGTTAAACTTTGAAATCTTCAATAGAAATGTGCATAATTGTATGGTGGATTCTAGGGCTTCATCGAATGTGATGCATTTATCAGTTTGTCAAAATATCAATGCTGATGTTAAAACTTCTGATTTGAAAATCATTCAACTAGACAAAACTGATGTCATAGTGGTTGGTGAGCTTAAAGATGTATTGATCAGATTATCGTCTAACTCAAAAGTGTACCAAGTAATTGACATAGTAGTCATGGATATTCCAGAGGTATATGACATGTTCCTGAGAAGAGATTGGTATGAACAATTGCATGGTTATTTTTCCACAGATTGGTCTCACTTATGGTTACCATTAAATGGCTAGCCAAATAATCTTAGAATTAACAGGGAGCGATATCTGAAGTACAATTACAGATCTAAATGATTCAAAAGAACTTTTTGTCCCCAGTGTGAATGCATTAGAAATTCAAGGTATGCAAAACTTATTTGGGAATTTTTTGGCTGAACTATCTACTATTTCATACCCAAATCAACAATTTGAAATATCATTGTCTACTCAGGTATCAACCTTTAAACATGATGTAAATATTGTAAATAGTTGCGAGAATCATGAAATTTGGTATTTATAATTTGATGGGTCATAATCACGTGAAGGAGCTGGTGTTGGTTGTTTATTGATATACCATAAAGGTAATAAGACATTCATTTCTTGTAGATTATAATTTGATTGTACAAATAATATGACAAATTATGAAGCTCTCCTGCAGGGACTCAATAAATCCATTGACCTTAATGTCCAATGCCTAGTGGCATTCGAAGATTCTGAAATTGTAGTCAAACAGGTGAAAAATGTTATTCATTGTCTATCTGTTCACCTAAAAAACTACCAGACTGAGGTATGGAACTTGATTAATAAACTTCTCACTTTTAACATAAGTTCTATTCTTAGATCTAGTAATTTTGAAGTAGATTAGTTGGAAAATATAACATCAAAATTATTACCTATTGAAGGCTTCTCTCCTAATTCATTTTATATTGAATTAATGTTCAAGACGTCAATTCCAGACAATATCACCAATTGGCGAGTGTTTGACGATGATCAACAGATCATAAATAATATTCATATGGAATACACTTTTCAAGATGTTGTAATTGATGAAAACACTCACGATGAAAATCTCTGCAATTTTTTAGTAATATTTGATCCTTGTTCGGATGAAATCTCATCTGACATGGTAAAATCTATCCCTAAATCTATCGTAGATTATAAAAGTTTTATGATTTACATGAAAAAATTGTTGATACTAAGAGGGGGGTGAATCAATATCAAGTTAAATTTAAAAACCTTTTTCAAATTATACTTAAACCATTCAATTATATCCATGAGAAATGAACAATAGTATAAGAGTTACACCAATACACCACAATACACCATGCACAATATATGAGAAATAATCAATAGTTATCGTTCAAGGGATGTAATGACTTCCAAAGGTAGCTACATCTTCCAAATGTAAAAGGAGGGATAAACCTCCAAGAGGAAGATACAATCCTCCAATATCAAGAGAGGGTTGAACTCTCCATCCTTTCACCTTCCTTCCACCCAAGAATATATGAGAGATAATCAAACCTTACATTAAATCATCACCATCAACCAACCATCACATAGAACCTAATAATTCTTCCTGAGACTTCTTCAATTTCTGCAATTCTTTAATTCTTGGAATACTTTGATCCTGTATATAATATTACTCAATGTATTCTCTAAAACTACTCCATGTTTCACTCCTTGAATCCTATCCAAAAATAAGTTATAGAGAGAATGGTAGACCTTGTTCAACTCTGGTTTATTCAGGAGACTAAACTTGTAAAGAATCTCCCGTGCTCAATATTTAACATCCGATTTTGAAACTCGCACACAAGAAACTAAAGTATGTACTCTTTCCAATGAAATTTTTCCCACTTCATTTGGATTCTCTATGAATAAGTTATGATTGTTTTACCCAGAACACATGTTTATTGACTAGCTTCAAGACTGGTCAAAAACCCTATCTTCCACAGAGTGTATATCCGTAATTATAGCAAATAAAGAGTTGAAAATTTTACCATAGGTAACTTGATATTTATTATCAATACCATATAAATTTGACCATATGAATCGTTCTAGAAAAAATGTTATAGTGAAAATGGTAAGATGACCTGAAAATAACATACCTTAGAACACATCACCAAAAGACTTCATCCTCCCTTGAAATTTGGACTTTTTTACTTTTGTTTTCCTCTGAAATTTGACTTGTGTATAAAATGAATGTATAATGATATTTATTTATAACATTTATGTCACCTCCTTTTAACATTAGGGCCGACCTGACACTTTCTTATTTTGTAATTCTTTTCTTTAATTATCTTCACGGCCTGCATGTACTTCCTTCTTCAATTCACTTTGTCATCTTAAAAAATTCATTTCTCCTCAACCATGAGGATCCATGTGATGTTCCACATACCACCGGAAACAAAATGATGTATGCTATCCATCCATGGGTGTCGTATCTTCATGTGAATTTTCCTTCATGTCAAAATACCTTCATCAATCTTGCGGTCCAAAACCCATGACAAGGGTTGACATCAATGACAACAACCAATCTTCCAACAATCTCCCCCTTTGTTATTGATGGCAACACTCATGCTCCCCCTATCATCATGATCCCAATTTCTCTCCCCCTTTGACATCAATGTCAAAGGGTAGGGATTCTCCCCTTGAGTTCAATGACATAAGGTGACCTTCTTCTTTGGGGCTTCTCCCCCTGAACATGTGGCACTCAATAATACTTCATCCTTATTTTTGGTATTTGGGACTTTTTCTCCCTTGGAATCATTTTTTGTGGATTATGTATTCTCTCTCTTCTTCATCTCTAGGATGTATACGTTGTTCGGTCTTCTTGTTGCAATTGAAACCAATCTTCTTGAGTTATTTTCTCTGATTTTACATTTTCGGGAGTCAAACATAAGAGTGTATCCATGATCACACATTTTACTAAAACTCAATAGATTATGCTTCAAGTATTCAACCAATAGGACATTCTTTGCTTTTACATTTTTTATTCCAAGATCTACTACACCTTATCCAAGTATTTTGGTAGATGAGTCATATCCAAATGCAACATTGCCACCCTTTATCTTCAAGATGATGAATTTGTCTTGATCCCCGATCATGTGTGAAGAACATCCATTGTCTATGTACCATTCATCTTCTTCTTTACATTCTTCATAGGTTAATTCTATTCGACAATCTTCATTGTTTGGAATCTCTTTCCTTCTCCATACTATGGTTGGCATAGGGACATCTTCATTCATATATCTGCAATCTCGTGCCTTGTGACCAAGATAATTACATTTGTAGCATACAATAATTTTTTCCATCAATGGGAAAAATGAATTATAACTTATGTTGACAAATACACGATTATTTACATATATTCTATTTATACCATTCATGTTTCTTGTGTATTTATTCCTTTCATTGATTCTGCAATTAATTTCCTTATGTCCAAAATTTTTGCAAGTATAACAATGACTAAGAAGGAAATTTTGATACCTTGGAGTAAGTGGCCTTCTTTGTGATGTAGTCCATCTAGATTCATGATCTACTCTTCTATAGTTTCCTTCATACCGATTAAATATTTTTTGATTCCTAAAGGTAGGAGGTCTTCTTGGATACTCATCTCTTTTGTAATCATTCCTTCTTTCTGGTATCCTGGTCCACTTCTCATCAACTATCTGTGTATCTCTTTCTTCAACCTTCTCGTTGGTATTTGGATCTTCTTTGTATGAAGTTTCACCCATGAATCCAAAATGTGTTAACTCTTTTGGAACTTGAGAGTTTCTTAAGTTTTTCCTAAATGAGACAACTTCCTGTTCAAGTTTCTCGCAATATTCTTCTTTCTTTGTCATTTGGACATTCCTTACTTCTCCTATTCTTCTTTCTTCTTCGAGTAGAGTTTTCAAGGAAACGTTTTCTTCTCTTATTTTATCAAAGTCTTCTAATTGTTTCTTCGAGCTTATAACTATCTTTTCACAACTACCCAATTCACTTCTTAGTTTTCTATGTGTGTCTTTGAGCTTGCTATTTTCAATCTCAACATGCTTCAATTTTTTAATATTCTCATCTTCTTGTTGAATAATTTATGCTTCGTGATTTTCTTCTTCTTCATTGTAATTTTATTCTTCGGTGTCATCTCTTTCAATCCTTGGATGAGAAAATTCAAATTCAACATGTCCTACTCCTTCACAATTAAAGAAAAAGAAATGACCTCTATTTGTTTCTTTGAAATATGAGATGTTGTAATTCACTTCAACTTCTTCTTTTTCTGTTGATTCTTCCCTTTCATAAAGGTATTGTAGCTTGTCCCAAATATCTTTTGATGATTCACATGATCCCACATTGGATTTCACTGAATCCATCAATCCATCCAGGATGGTATCTATTGCAAATTTTTTGTTCCTTTTTTCTTCCTTCTGAGCTGCAGTATTTGGTTTCTTCAAAGCATTGTATCCTGAAGCAACTGAGAACCAAACATTTTCCCCAAGAGTTTTCAAGTAAGTTTCAATTCTATTACTCCAATATTCAAAAATTATTCCTTCAAATGGTGGAATCCCATTTGGAATTTTGTCTTTCATTTCTTCTTAGGATCTTCCTTCCAATGGTTAAACTGTACTAAAGGTAAACTACTTTGATACCAATTGTTGATACTGGGAGGGGGGTGAATCAGTATCAAGTAAAATTTAAAAAACAAATTCAACTTATACTTAAACCATTCAATTATATCCAATGAGAAATGAACAATAGTATAAGATTTACACCAATACACCACAATACACCATGCACAATATATGAGAAATAATAAATAGTTATTGTTCAAGGGAAGTAATAAATTCCAAGGGTAGCTACAACTTCTAAATGTAAATGGAGGGATAAACCTCCAAGAGGAAGATACAATCCTCCAATATCAAGAGAGGTTTGAACTCTCCATCCTTGCCCCTTCCTTCCACCCAACAATATATGAGAGATAATAAAAACTTACATTAAATCATCACCATCAACCAACCATCACATAGAACCTGATAATGCTTCCTGATACTTCTTCAATTTATGCAATTATTCAATTCTTGGAATACTCTGATCCTGTATATA
The DNA here is from genome assembly GCA_032191745.1 of Picea mariana. Classification (NCBI taxonomy): domain Eukaryota; kingdom Viridiplantae; phylum Streptophyta; class Pinopsida; order Pinales; family Pinaceae; genus Picea; species Picea mariana. The sequence goes on along the minus strand of JASDQU010104240.1, from coordinate 126,624 downwards.
ATTTTACTCAATGTATTCTCTGAAACTTCTCAAAGTTTCACTCCTTGAATCCTCCCCAAAAAAAAGTTATAGAGAGAATGGTAGACCTTGTTCAATTCTGGTTTATTCAAGAGACCAAACTTGTATAGAATGCCCCACACTCAATATTTACAATCAGATTCTGAAACTTGCACAAAGAAACTACAGTCCGTAATATTTCCAATGAAATTTGTCCCATTTCATTTGGATTCTCTATAAATAATTTATGATTATTTTACCAGGAACACCTATTTATTGACTAGCTTCAGGACTGGTCAAAAACCCTATCTTCCACAGAGTGTATCTCCATAATTGTAGCGAATAAAGATATGAAACTTTTACCATAGGTACCTTGATATGTCTTCTCAATACCATAGAAATTTCACCATCTGAATCATTCTAGAAAAAACGTTATAGCGAAAATGGTAATATGACCTAAAAATAACATACCTTAGAACACATAACCAAAAGACATCATCCTCCCTTGAAATCTGGCCTTCTTTACTTCTGATTTTTTATGAAATTCGACTTGTGTATCAAATGAATGTATAATTATATTTATTTATACCATTTATGTCACCTCCTTTTAACATTCGGGCCGACTTGACACTTTCTTATTTTGTAGTTCTTTTCTTTAATTATCTTTAGGGATTACATGTACTTCCTTCTTCAATTCACTTTGTCATCTTCAAAAATTCATTTCTCCTCAACCATGAGAATCCACATGAAGGGCCACATACCACCGGAAACAATATAATGTATATTATCCATCCATGGGTGTTGTATCTGCATTTTCATTGTCCTTCATGTCCAAATACCTTCATCAATCTTGCGGTCCAAAACCCATGACTAGGGTTGACATCAATGACAACAACCAATATTCCAACAAAATTTAGGGGAGTGGTTAGTTGTAAAACAAAGAGTTCCTCGCTGTAATATGAAACTGTGAATTTAGGAACACGGGATAACCCTCAAAACATTAATTTGAGCAAAGGGTGTACTCAACAAGAAATATCTTCATTTATTAAATTTATTAAATAATTTAAATATGTATTCGCTTGGACATACAATGATCTGAAAAAATTTCATCCGAACATAATACAACATGTAATCCCCATGAAGCCTCAATCTCAACCATTTCAACAAAAAATAAGGAACATGCACCCTAAGCTAGAGCCCACAGTAAAAAAGGAACTAAATAAGATGTTAACAGCTAAGATCATATTTCCTATCTGGCACACCCAATGGGTGTCCAACTTAGTCCTGGTAAGAAAAAATAACAGAGAAATACGACTCTATGTTGATTTCTGCAACTTAGATTGAGCCTCTGATAAAGACAATTATCTCGTTCCACCCATGAAACATATCCTACAATATGTATCTGGATCCAAAATACTTTCATTATAATATGGTTTTTTGGGATACAACCAGGTCCTAATGTCTCCATTAGATCAACTTAAAACTACATTCTTGACCCCTTGGGGAACTTACTCTTAGCGCAAAATGCCTTTCAGACTAATTAATGTTGGGGCCACTTTCCAAAGGGCCATGGATATCACTTTTTAGGGACTTATAAATCAATCAGTGGTTGTTTACTTAGATGATGTTACTGTCTTTTTGAAGAACAAAAAATATCACATATCTCACCTCAGGAGTGTATTAAAACGTTGTCCTAAGTATGGTATTTCATTAAACCCCATGAAATCAATTTTTGTTGTTGATCATGGAAATTAAATTGGATTCATAGTATCAAAATATGGAATGATGATAGATCTAGAACAAGCTCAAGCCATAGCCAATCTTTACCCTCCATCGTCCAAAAAGGCCATGCAATAGTTTCTTGGTAAAATAAATGTTGTTAGGTTTCAAATAAAAGGCCATGATCTCAAAATTAAACCTGCACAAATTGTTAGGGGTCAAACTCTTTGCAAAATCGAGGTTGATTAAGTTAATATACCTAACAATGAACTAGTAGTACTAGACGAGACATTGCATCATGAAACACCAAACTGTTGTGCA
>JASDQU010104240.1:103101-117330 GCA_032191745.1 Picea mariana | reverse complement strand
CTCATTACCCCTTAATTGGGGCATATTAGATTAGTAATGTTATTTTATTTATGTCGGCTTTAGGCCATTAGTTGTAATTATACCTCCTAGTCTCCTATATATAACAAGGAGACATTTTCATTTTGAATCATCTTGTACTTGAACATTTAAGTGGGGTAAAAGGAGGTTTCCCCCTAGAAGAGGCTTATTATCTAAAATTATCTCTTTTTCAAGGCGTTGAGTACTTTTCCTGAGGTTTTTCTATGCTATATTGATGTTTGGTTCTTAACAAATTTTGATACCTTGGAGTAAGTCGCCTTCTTTTTTATGTAGTCCATATGGATTCATGATCTACTCTTCTATAGTTTCCTTCATACCAATTAAATCTTTTTTTATTCCTGAAGGTAGGAGGTCTTCTTGGATATTCATCTCTTTTGTAATCATTCCTCCTTTCTGGTATCTTGGTCCGCTTTTCATCAACTATCTATGTAGCTCTTTGTTCAACCTTCTCGTTGGTATTTGCATCTTCTTTGTATGAAGTTTCACCCATGCATCCAAGATGTGTTAACTCTTTTGGAACTTGAGAGTTTCTTAAGTTTTTCCTAAATGAGACAACTTCATGTTCAAGTTTCTCACAATATTCTTCTTTCTTCGTCATTTGGACATTCCTTACTTCTCCTATTCTTGTTTCTTCTTCGAGTAGAGTTTTCAAGGAAATGTTTTCTTATCTTAGTTTATCAAATTCTTCTAATTGTTTCTTCAAGCTTACAACCGTCTTTTCACAACTACCCAATTCACTTCTTAGTTTTTTGTGTGTGTCTTTGAGCTTGCTATTTTCAATCTCAACATGCTTCAATTTTTTAAGATTCTCATCTTCTTGTTGAATAATTTATGCTTCATGATTTTCTTCTTCGATGTCATCTCTTTCAATCCTTGGATGAGAAAATTCAAATTCAACATGTCCTACTCCTTCACAATTAAAGAAAAAGAAATGACCTCTATTTGTTTCTTTGAAATATGAGATATTGTAATTTGCTTCACCTTCTTCTTTTTTAGTTGATTCTTCCCTTGCATAAAGGCCTTGTAGCTTGTCCCAAATCTCTTTTGATGATGCACATGATCCCACATTGGATTTCACTGAATCCGTCAATCCATCCAAGATGGTATCTATTGTGAATTTGTTGTTCCTTTTTTCTTCCTTCTGAGTTGCAGTATTTGGTTTCTTCAAAGCATTGTATATTGAAGAAACTGAGAACCAAACATCTACCCCAAGAGTTTTCAAGTAAGTTTCAGTTCTATTACTCCAATATTCAAAATGTCTTCCTTCAAATGGTGGAATCCCATTTGGAATTTTGTCTTCCATTTCTTCTTAGGATCTTCCTTCCAATGGTTAAACTGTACTAAAGGTAACCTACTCTGATACCAATTGTTGATACTGGGAGGGGTGTGAATCAGTATCAAGTACAATTTAAAAACATTTTTCAACTTATACTTAAACCATTCAATTATATCCAATGAGGAATGAACAATAGTATAAGAGTTACACCAATACACCACAATACACCATGCACAATATATGATAAATAATAAATAGTTATTGTTCAAGAGAAGTAATGACTTCCAAAGGTAGCTACAACTTCCAAATGTAAAGGGAGGGATAAACCTCCAAGAGGAAGATACAATCCTCCAATATCAAGAGAGGTTTGAACTCTCCATCCTTGCCCCTTCCTTCCACCCAAGACTATATGAGAGATAATAAAAATTTACATTAAATCATCATCATCAACCAACCATCACATAGAACCTAATAATGCTTCCTGAGACTTCTTCAATTTATGCAATTATTCAATTCTTGGAATACTCTAATCCTATATATAATTTTACTCAATGTATTCTCTGAAACTTCTCCATGTTTCACTCCTTGAATCCTCCCCAAAAAGAAGTTATAGAGAGAATGGTAGACCTTGTTCAATTTTGGTTTATTCAAGAGACCAAAATTGTACAGAATGCCCCACTCTCAATATTTAACATCAGATTCTGAAACTTGCACAAAAGAAACTACAGTCTGTACTATTTCCAATGAAATTTGTCCCATTTCATTTGGATTCTCTATAAAGAATTTATGATTATTTTACCCGAAACACCTGTTTATTGACTAGCTTCAGGACTGGTCAAAAACCCTATCTTCCACAGAGTGTATCTCCATAATTGTATCGAATAAAGAGATGAAACTTTTACCATAGGTACCTTGATATGTCTTCTCAATACCATAGAAATTTCACCATCTGAATCATTCTAGAAAAAACATTATAGCGAAAATGGTAAGATGACCTGAAAATAACATACCTTAGAACACATAACCAAAAGACTTCATCCTTCCTTGAAATCTGGCCTTCTTTACTTTTGATTTTTTATGAAATTCGACTTGTGTATCAAAAGAATGTATAATGATATTTATTTATACCATTGATGTCACCTCCTTTTAACATTAGGGCCGACTTGACACTTTCTTATTTTGTAATTCTTCTCTTTAATTATCTTAAGGGCTTACATGTACTTCCTTCTTCAATTCACTTTGTCACATTCAAAAATTCATTTCTCCTCAACCATGAGAATCCTCATGAAGGGAAACATACCACCGGAAACAATATGATGTATATTATCCATCCATGGGTGTTGTATCTGCATTTGCATTGTCCTTCATGTCCAAATAACTTCATCAATCTTGTGGTCCAAAACCCATGACTAGGGTTGACATCAATGACAACAACAATATTCCAACAAAATTTAGGGGAGTGGTTAACTGTAAAACGAATAGATCCTTGCTGCAATATGAAACTATGAATTTAGGCACACGAGATAACCCTCAAAAGATTAATTTGAGCAAAGGGTGTACTCAACAAGAAATATCTTCATTTATTAAATTTATTAAATAATTTAAATATGTATTCGTTTAGACATACAATGATCTGAAAAAATTTCATCCGAACATAATACAACATGTAATCCCCATGAAGCCTCAATCTCAACCATTTCAACAAAAACTAAGGAACATGCACCCTAAGCTAGAGCCCACAGTAAAAAAGGAACTGAATAAGATGTTAATAGCTAAGATCATCTTTCCTATCTGGCACACCCAATGGGTGTCCAACTTAGTCCCGGTAAGAAAAAATAACAGAGAAATATGAATCTGTGTCGATTTCTGCAACTTAAATTGAGCCTTTGATAAAGACAATTATCTCGTTCCACCCATGAAACAGATCCTACAATAGGTATCTAGATCTGAAATACTTTCATTATAATATGTTTTTTCAGGATAAAACTAAGTCCTAATGTCTCCATTAGATCAACTTAAAACTACATTCCAAACCCCTTGGGGAACTTATTCTTAGCGCAAAATGCCTTTCGGACTAATTAATGTTGGGGACACTTTCTAAAGGGCCATGGATATCACTTTCCAGGGACTTATAAATCAATCAGTGGTTGTTTACTTAGATGATGTTACTGTCTTTTTGAAGAACAAAAAATATCACTTATCTCACCTCAGGAGTGTATTAAAACGTTGTCCTACGTATGGTATTTCATTAAACCCCATGAAATCAATTTTTTTTGTTGATCATGGAAAGTAACTTGGATTCATAGTATCAAAATATGGAATGATGATAGATCTAGAACAAACTCAAGCCATAGCCAATCTTTACCCTCCATCATCCAAAAAGGCCATGCAATAGTTTCTTGGTAAAATAAATGTTGTTAGGGTTCAAATAAAAGGCCATGATCTCAAAATTAAACCTGCACAAATTGTTAGGGGTCAAACTCTTTGCAAAATCAAGGTTGATTCAATTAATATACCTAACAAGGAACTAGTAGTACTAGATGAGACATTGCATCATGAAACACCAAACTGTTGTGCACAAACCATGTTGAATTCCTAGTATACTGATATTAAGATTTATTTGACACATGGAAACACCCCTCAAAATCTCAATCCCAAAAACAGAAGAGAAATGAGACTCATATCTGCATCTTTTCAATTAATTAATGATTTGCTTTTTGGAAAAAAAAATTGATGGTGTATTGCTATGTTTCCTAGAAAAGGAAGAATTTGAAAAGGTATTTACTGAATTACATTAAGGTGATATTGGAGGTCACTTTGGTGGTGAAACAACCACTCACAATTCCTTAGAGTTGGGTACTATTGGCCCACGCTATTTAAATATTATTATTCCATGGCCCACAAATGCACAATATGTCAAAAGGCTGCAGGACAAGTCAAGAAAATCGCATTCCCTTTGCAGCCCATTACAATTGATATGCCATTCCAACAATGGGGTTTGGATATCATAGGGCCAATTAATCCGGCCTCTTCACAGCAACACAAGTATGTTCTCACAGAAACAGATTAGTTTACAAGGTGGTCTAAAGCCATTCCTTTAAGAGTGGTCAACACTAATCAGGTGATTTCGTTCTTGAACTCTCATATTATCACACATTTTGGGATACCAAAATGTCTATTTTTCGACGATGCTTCTTGTTTTTCCTCATTGGACATGAATGTTTATTCTTTAGAAAAAGGAGTCAAGTTAAAATATTCTTCCAGCTATTACCCTCAAGGAAATGTCCTGGCTTAATCAACGAACAAAAATTTGATTAAAATCCTGAAAAGAACAGTGTCGAATTATCATAAAAATTGGCACGCTACCCTGTATAATGCACCATGGATTGACATGGTCACCCCAAAAGAATCCATCGTTAATTCCCCTTTCTTCCTTGTATATGGAAGAGAAGTTATCCTTCCTCCTAATGTCCTATTACCGTCACTTCATTTATCTCAGAAGGTTCAGGAGGAAGAATGTCCTTCCTTGGAAAGTCAAATAAATTCTTTATTTAAACTTGAAGAAACCAGAATGCAAGCTAAACAAAAATTAGATCAACATCAACAAATTGTTAAACACTAGTTGGACGGAAGCTCATCCTCCGATAGAAACTTTGAAGTAGGAGATCTAGTACTCAGGTGGGATAAAGCACATGGGGATAAAGGGGAACACACCAGGTTCCAAAATATATGGTTGGTACCATTCGTTATTGCAAAAAATTGGGTCCTAGCTCCTTTCGTCTACAAAACATAGAAGGGGAACCATGCACTTTTCCAATGAATGGGAAGGCCCTCAAAAAGTATTTTTCTTGATCAAATAAGATCGAACACTCTGTAAATATTTCATGTATTGTATAGTTTTGTTTTATTTGATTGTTTTGTTTAAAATTTTCTATTTTTTCTGTCTAATTGAATTATTTATGATCTAAGAACAATTGTCAAATGGAACGGTTATTGCAAGACTTATAATTGGAAAGAAATTTGAAATAGTTCAAACAGTTTTTGATACTAAGATTCATCTTAGATAATTGATTTGTAAGTCAATTGAGTACTATGAAATCCTAAACCGTCTTTGTCAAAGTATTACCCCTGAAACATGTCGAGATCCTTGGGAATTATGACTATCTTTAAACTTTTTACATCGTCCTTGTTGTTAAAAGATCACTTTTAAGCGCTTTCCCATTCTCTAGATGACTTCTTAATTGAAATCTAAAATATCTAAACCATGATAAAACTTCCAGTTCTAAAAGAAAATAAATAGTGATCAGTAATATACCTGTCCTATAATCAATATCTAGTATCACCCCACTCTCTTTTTCATTTAAAAAATCTCTAAATTATATCATTATAAATGACGTAAGAGGTTTGAAAACACTCAAGTGTGGGAAATGTGTGTAAACCCGCTGGGGTACTGAACAGGCCTGTTGGCAGCGGGTAAATGCACACATGATACGAAGTCAACTTAGTCGGGGTACTAAACAGACCTGTTGGCAGTGAAGCAACTTCTAGTTCGAGAGATAGCAGGTATGTTCTTAGAAATTAACATTCTACGGGAGTATATATCAAGAATACAAAAATATTGGATGGGATTAAAGTACTTGAGTGGGTTAAATGACATCCCTGTCGAGGCTATAAACGATTGATGGCAGTAGGGACCATGTCAACGGTATTGAATTCATTTATAAACAACATCATCCTTTGATTAAAACACACTTTTAGGCTATAATCCTCTGTAAAAGCATTTATTCTTCTTTTCTGATTATAATCATGGTAAACTTTTATAAATCTGAGCTAATATTAATACTGTGTGATCTGAAAGGGAATTTGTTTCAAACCAGCTTAAAAACCATCTACAAGTCTTGTTCTTTTTCCTTGATATGAAAGTTTGACAGTTCATAGATAATTGTTTCACCCAGTGAGTCACCATTTGTTGGTAGCCCAACTACCATCTCGTTTTATGTTCCTATTCGAAACATTCTATTCTCTTGTGGTCACCCCAGGAAAGTGAAATTGTTAGATTGTTGGTTTTCTTAGTTTAAAGTTTGCATTTTATGTCACTTGTTGTTTCTTTTATTGATTTCTCACGTGTATTTTTGTGTGAATTAATGATTGATACTCTCCTTTAAATTCATTACTGCAAAGCATGGATTTAACCTTCTTTCATCCAAAACTACTAGAAGAAACTTTGTTGGTGGTTTTCCCATGCATAATTTATAGGGCTATTGTCTCTTCTAGTTATAAACATAAGAAATGATCTAGGAATTGTTGTTGAATTAAAACATAAGATCGATTATATCCTAGTGATTTCATTTGTGCATAAGGGTAAATGAAATGGCTCTATTGTGAATTTACATGGGTTTTTTTGTGTCGAGAACGTCTTTCCTTGGCTCGGTGAAAAAAAATCAACATTCCAAGTGTGGAATGATAATAGGGTGCTCTCGGTTGTTGCACATTTCGCTCAATGTCAGGTATGTCTCTTTGTTTCTCTTTGAGACTTATCCTCTCACCCTGCTCAGTCTTCATTTTGGTGGCTCTCATGAAATTGACCTCACTATATTTTGGTTCATTCCCATTATGGCTCCTGTAATAAAAGATGAGCCAAACAACCACAAAGTTCAAACCCGTAACGGTACAAAAGAGACATTTTTTCGAGATGGGTTCTGACCAAACAATAAATAATTTAGTGAAACTATAAGAAACCCATTTCTGAAATGGGCTCATTTACTATTCAGACGTGAATTTTATTTAGAAACAAAACCGTTTCAGAGATATGTCCCATTTTTTGAAGAATGGTTTCTCATAAATTCTATTTCGGTTGAGGTAGGGATTCTTTAACTTTCTCAGAGATTCAAGCCAGTTCTCAGGTGTCTAGGTTTATAGAACATATAGATCCTCCCTCTCCTCATATCAATCGATTAATTCATGCCCATGTTCCTCTGTTTCACCTTAAGTGAGGCTAATGGAAAATTTATGCAAGCTTCTACAATCCTATGAGGGATTTTCTAGTGTAATGGATGATTTAAAAGCTAAAGAAAGACTTTTAGGAAAGGAACAACAACATCAAATTCCATGTTTATAACACGATCATTGCCATGACTATTTGTCTTGGGTTCATAGATACTACTCCGATGTGCCTTATTTACAAATGTGTTTAAATCAAGTCACAAGGTGAAACAAAGAGTTAGAAGAGGACCCACGAATGGGGTGTTAGTTGAGCACAGATGTTAATATGGAGGAGATGACACCTGCCAGCACAATACCAACCATGTGAATGGTGCATGCACCTCCCCTCCTCCCACACCATGAATTTACGCATCCTTCACTCATACAAGAACCATTAACACTTTGATTATTGTCGTCACCTATGTGCATGTGTGTCCTCCCTCTCCATAATTATTCATACCATGGCACTCCTCAGTTGGTTCATCAATTCTTCCTCTTTTCACTAGTGCGATCACACAATCTGCACTGCTCCCTTGTGCTCACCTACTATGCTAGCCAATTCTTAGTGCCTGCTTACCTTCTTCTTGCTTCGGTCATGCCTCAGCTATGGGGGAAATCCAAGAGGGGCTCGGCCTGGTACCAAAACAGGTCATGCATGGCCATTTAGCCTCAGTATTCCCCTGCACCTTCGCACAACTATATACCTTCTTCGCCCTCCTCCTCTGGCCAGTCCTCTCAAAGCCAAAGCAGCCTCCCGCCTCTTTCCTCACCTTGGGCTTGTCGTTTTGAGTGGTTCGACCTCCTGCAAAACTCACTAGGATTTTCCTTAGGGACATTGTCAGACCTGGCCTCTTCCTCTTGATGGGATTCTAACCCATGGATCTATGCACACAGTGTTGAGGGATAGCAATATGAAAATATTCTCATAATAAAATTTCATAAATGTGATGTCAGAGAATAAGATCAAACTGAATCAATAGTGATATGTTATTGGGTGATGTGAATCAGATCTAAGGTCCAAAACCCTATATATGAGACCCATGAGCACACACTAAATGCAGGATGTGATCCTTGAAAAATATGATTTGCACAGTAAGAATGCAAACCTGTAAGGAAGAAGTCAATGAATATACAAATTTAATCTAGAGAATCGACTCAGTGAAGTAAATGGATTGGACTTGAAGGCATGATTCATAAAATTCTAAGGTTTAATAAAAAATTAGACAAGAAATGAATTAATCCCTAAAGTATGTTAGTCATTTGATAACAATTATTTGATGGTACATTAGCATTGACATTTAAAATATGAATGATATTGTTTTAAGCTAAAAAAAATAAAGTGAAAGTGACTGGAAAAATTTGAAATGGGGTTAGATTAGAAAAATTATAGAAATGCCTTTTTCATTCATTGGGAAATGGGGTCCCTTTTCTACCTTGATGAAATTAAAAAAAAATAACTTAGAGACCCTTATACCAAGAAATGAGCACACGGACAATCCAAACCATGACAAACTTTAGGAATTTTTCTCAAGGGAAATTTAATTAAATCTTCATGGGTTTCAATAAATCTCAATTTATATGAAAAAAATTAATTCCTAAAACATTAGTATTTAGGGATATAAAAAACAAATAAAGAATAACATAGGTTTTAAACCATACCTCATCCAACCAAAAATATTTTCAAACCCTTACTCAATTAAGAAAGTTGACCATGGTCTTACCATCATCAAACACAACATATTTTCACCCAGAATAAGATAGACTTGCACCCCAATGTTTGAGAAACAACAATTTTTTTATTCTCCAATCCAATCTCCTCCACAAATGAGAGGCATTTCTCTTTTATAGGTGAAGAGGAATCCCTAAGCCATTTACAAAAACCATGGGTGAAAACAATACCATGGGAAACATCATTGAACCATGAGACAAATAATATTTAGATGTGATATTTACAATAAATAATGATTTTCTCCCTTCATCCAGTCAAATCATAATACATTAGTGATTTTTTCTTCCTTGACAAGGTTAATTACCATAAAATGAATTTTTTCATGATACGCCCCCTTTAGGAAAGGGTCAAAGTGTTCAAATAAGCTCAACACCTTGCTTCATTAATGAAAAAAATCATGTGCCAAGATGAAATTATCCCTTCCACTTAAGTTGAGATATCAAACATGTGTTAAAATAGAAAGGGGGTGCTCTAGGTGTCCAATAACACACCAATGTGCAATATTTACCTAGGATGATGGGTCTAAGCCCTTAGAAAATCACTAATTCATAGCTCCAAATGACAATTTCCTAGTAAACTTAACATTTTAATTTATTTTAAACACTTGCCTAAGTTTTACCTAAGGAAGCATCATTAATAATTTTAAATAAGACCACTCCTAAGGAAAACCCATATTTCCTAAGTTTTTTAGGTGGAGTATAGGCAATTAGTGAGATTAGTGATTAAAGGGAAAAGGGGAAAGCTCATGTGATGACTCTCAAAGTTGCAGACATGCATAGGCCATTTTATCTTTTTTGATCTATAGATTTATTTTAGCTAGGAATTCTTTTCATGTTTGTTGTAAGGTCCTCTCTAACAGAACCTAAGATTTCATAAAATTTAAACATAACATTTCTATTATAATTTCTTTTACTGGTTCTATATTCAAAAAATAACATCATCAGAATAACAGTTTACAGTTTATGGTTCAGCAAAATTCCCAAATGGAAGCATGATATAAATGATATATTGAATAATGTGCACAACATAAATAACATATTGAATCATCATACGGTAATGACATGCCATGATAAAGAAAAACAAAAATACCTGTGATTTTTTTCCCAACTCTGTTTGTCCAAGCCCAAGATGAGACTCTCACTGTGTCCAAGCTAAAACTGTGCCCAAAACTGAATTTTCCTCCCTGCTAGCTAGGAGCAGCTTGTCTGGCTCCCTAGCTCTAGGATTTCATGAGGATTCCTGGCCCCCAAGCCCAAAACACCCAGCAACTTGGTGCCCCCTGCAATGGTTCACCAAAACTCCAAAACCAAACTCCCCAAAACCAAAAAAATATCCAACAACAAAAAAATACAGTCCTCTCCTCCCAATTTTTCATAATACCCTTTCTGAAGGCCTCTGCCCAGTCATATCTCCCCCCCATTCATCGACTCCCTCCCCTCCATTAATTACCTTATCCTTCCCTTTATTATCTTATCCTCCACTCCATGCTTCATTACCCCCCCCCCATATGTAAAGTCTTATAATAAATAATTTTAGAGTTATTCAGCCATTTAATTCATTACCCAAATCTTTGAATGTGTTAAGTAATTAATTAATTAATTAAACGACATTTATTAAACAATAAATAAATAATATTATTAATAGTTAATCATTACTTAACTAGTACACATCAAGACAGTTAATTATTTAGTTAACTTTTCTTAATAAACCCCATGCAACTATTTAACCAAGGTTTTTACATACACCCACCCTTCCGGAAACTTCATCTCGAAGTTAATGAATTTCATGATACAAAGGAAAAGAAACATGGTTCACACATTCATAACAATTAACCGACATTATTAGTAAGTAAGCCAAGAAAACTCATACATACTAGTGTACATGTACAAGCAATGCATGTGTAGCTAGTGCATACAAGTCTCATGCATGTACTAATAATCAATAACTATCACCCTTAAAGTAATTTATGTATGCATCCAATCCAATCAACAAGACTATTCTTTTATAAAAGACAATAAACCAATCAAATGTTTGTGAAATCATTTAATTACAATTATCTAGTTCAACAATTTTATTTAGACAACTGTGGTTTAGTTACGTAATTATGAATATTCATATATACACATTTTCTTTTTTTTTTTAGAAGCGAAAAACAATAAATTCCACCATAAGACAAATCTCCATACTTTCTCAACTATTTCTACTCATCCTTCCTCCCTAACTTACTTCCATATTCATTCATATCCTTCCTCTACTGGGCTATCTTGGAGCATCAACTATATTGACCTAACTCCAAATAGAACCCGTAAGCGGAAGTGTCACTATCTCGACCAAGCTTCCCCAAGAGGAAACTAACAGTCATCATCACACGTCTAGGGGAGCGTGAGCTAACAACATCCTCCTATGACTTCAGGTTTTGGAGGATACACGATGGGAAATGCCTCCACCCCTCCTAATCATAACTAGGGTCAACACCCTACAATGGAATATACAGTGGCACCATGTTGTTGGGAGTTTTGTCATTGTTTATTCAGTTTTAGGCAGTCTCATCACCTGAAATCCTACACTAGTCCACATATCATAGAAATGCATCCAAACCAATATAATTTCACATACAAATTTTCATACCATAATGTTTCTCGTCTAGTGTTCATGACATCCACTTTCATCATCATTATCCCTTGGCTTTTTCATAGCCCATAACCTGCAGATTAGTCTGTAACACAAACTCGTACATTTCTATGCATGATCATCATGTAATTGCATACAATCATCATTTCAATTCGGTATCCTTGTACCAACAACTTAACATCAAAGTTTTCAAGTTATAAATAGATCTCATAATATCCCATAATTCAATTTCGACACCCATTCATAAAATTATCATTTACCAAATAGATTCCATCATATCCAACATCATTCTAATCGCATTTAAATCTTCATAGGATTCACATTCACACAATATGTCGCATCATATACATCATCATCAATAACATTTAAACATTCCTAAAATTTACATTCACATAGTAGATCGCATTATATCCATCATCATCAATAACATTTTAACATTCATAAAATTTACATTCTCACAATATATCGCATCATGTCCATCATTATTCAAATACATATAAACATTCATAAAGGTTCATACGTCTTAAAGGTTCAAGTGTATCATTTAATAGTTTCACTTGTGAATAGAAAATAAAAGTATATAGGCCTTAGGTAATCCTGGTTGTCTAAGTCAAAAGGTGGTGTTACATACACCCAACCTTCGAGAAACATATTCTCAAGGTGGTCAAAAAAGTGAGGGATCGTCTCATCGTAATGTCTCGACGTCTTCCCAAGTAGCGGATCCTGGACTATACTTGTCCCATTGGAACTTAACTTGGTCTACTAGGCAGTTCCTCAGCTATCGGACTCTACGGTCTAATATGTGTAACGGTTCTACCGTGAGATTTCCCATGTCCAATACCTGCAATTCCTTCCAATTTGGTTTATGTGATTCATCAGCAACATAATGACGTAAAATAGATACATGAAAAATGTTATGAGTTTTATCCAAGTGGGGTGGTAGTATGAGAGGATAGGCAACGGGTCCAATTTTCTCTTGGATTTTGAACGGTCCTATAAATTGAGGTGACAACTTTGTCCCCTTCCCAAACCATATGGTACTCTTATTAAGCCTGATACGAATGAAAACTTGGTCTCCCACTTCATAACTTTGATCAGTCTTGTGTGCATCCGCATAACTTTTCTGCCTATCCTGTGCTTCCTTTAGCCTCTGCCTAATCTGAATCACCTATTCCTCCATCTCTTGAATCAATTCTGGCCCAACTATTACTCAGTATTCTAGTCTATCCCAACTCAATGACGTTCTGTATGGCCTTTCATATAGGGCTTCGTAGGGTGGCATTCCGATGGAGCTATGAAAATTGTTATTGTGGGAAAACTCTAGCAAAGGTATGTACTTCTCCCAGTGGGTTTGATTGTCCATGACATACATCCTAAGCATGTCTTCCATGACTTGATTTACTCTCTCATTTTTCCCATCTATTTCAGGATGATAAGCTATGATTAAGTTCAACTGAGTGCCCAATGTTGACTGCAAACTTGTCCAAAACCTAGAAGTGAATTTGGAGTCCCTATCTGAAATGATCTTCTTAGGTATCCCATGAAAATGGATAACCTCACTTACAAACACACGTCCCACATCAGTGGCATCGTAAGTGTCTCTAACCGGAATAAAGTGAGCACTCTTGGTTAACTTATCAACTATCACAAGAATGACATTGTGTCTATGATATGTGAGCAGAAACCCCACAACAAAATCCATAGAAATGACTTCCCATTTGGACATAGGAACATCATGTGGTTGTAGGAGGCCTGCCGAGTGATGGTGGTCAGCTTTCACTTATTGAAACTCTAGGCACTTGGTGATGAAATGGACTACATCACACTTCATGCCTATCCAGAAGAAGAGCTTCCTCATGTCTGCATAATCTTCTTCACACCCGGATGCACACAATAAAGTCCTCTATGGAATTCTTTTAGTATGATGCTTCAAATATCCCCATCTTCAGAGATGTACATCCTTCCCCGATATCTCAATAGTCCATCTACTTCTAGACTATATCCTTCATACTTTGGATCTAATTGCCTCCCACTCTAGAGGTTTGAAGTAACCTCTAAATATCAACTGTCCCCTTGGAGTTGCGTCAACACATGTTCCCTCAGATTGACTTTCAAGGGTACCAAGGAGAAGACACGTGGTCTCCTGCTCTAGGCATCTGCGACCACATTTTCCTTTCCCTTGATGTATGAAATACCAAAATCATACTCACTCATAANTCAAAGTTTCACCCCACAAGATAGTGCCTCCAAAGTTTCAGAGCTAGCATTACAGTTGCCAACTCTAAATCATGAGTGGCATAAAGCTATTCGTGTTTCTTCAACTTTATTTCCACATAAGCTATCACTCCTCCATCATACATTAGCATGGACCCCAACCCTTTCTTTGAGGCATACGTGTAGACTGTGAAGTCCTTTTCCATATCTGGTACTTGTAGAATTGGCGCACTATTTAGTAACCTCTTAAGCTCAATGAATGCACTATCACATTCTTTTGTCCATTCATACCTGACCCCCTTGCACTGCAAAGTGGTGATAGGTTTCTCTATTTTAGAGAATCCTTCCACAAATCTAC
>JASDQU010104240.1:69346-89786 GCA_032191745.1 Picea mariana | reverse complement strand
ATCTATCCGCGGCATTGGGTACCTATTTTTCACTGTAGCACGGTTTAAGTCCCTATAGTCTATACACAGTCATAAGGATCCATCCTTCTTCTTTACAAAAATTACTGGTGTACCCCAAGGTGAGACACTGGGCCTTATTAGCTCTAAGTCTAGTAACTCTTTTAACTGCATTTTCAATTCACAAAGTTCTGATGCTGTCATCTGATATGGAGTTTTGGAAATTGGTTCTGCACCAGGTTTTAGCTCAATAGTAAAATCAAGATCCCTCTCAAGAGATAACCCTGGTAACTCGTTCAAAAAAACATCCTTAAATTCTGACAATACCAGGTATTGATCTAATGAGGTTCCCTTCCTTTCATTCACTACTTCCACTACATATAGTCGACACCCTTGCCTCAAGCATAGCTTAACCTTCATAGTTGGGATAAAGAGTAATGACACCCTTCTCTGTACACCCTGGATCTCCACTGGACTTCCTTCATCGTCTATACAGAGAACCCTTTTTACGAAACAATCTACCAAAGATCGATGAGCTTCTAACCAATCCATTCCAATGATTAGGTCATATGCCTCGAGAGCAGTGACGTATACATTCAACCTGGTAGTACACATTCCCAGATCTAATATACAATTATCGACGCTAGGTCCTACCACTTGTTTTTCCCCCGAAGCCATATCGACTTGTTTAAAGTCATCGTGCTCGTAGGCTACCAACACACTCTTTTCTAATGCAGATGGTGAAATGAAACTATCTGTAGCACCAGAATCAAATAAAATATTAACGTTGATCTGATTTAGCATACCTGATGACTCCACCATCGTGGATTGATGTTTGGCTTGGAGATTATTAACCACTGCGTAAATATGGTGGCTTCTACTTCCTCTTCCCATCAGGGCCTTTCCTTCTCTATGCAAAAATCCTGATTGTAACTCTGGGCAGTCATGTTGGTAATGGGGTCCTCCACATCCCCAACAGGTAACATGAGATTGAACCCGCGCACTATTATGTGACTGTCTCTGAAATGAGTTCCTTCCCCTGGAACCCCTGCCCTTGCTAGTTGTTCCCTAACATGGCCATGGACCTACCTGCATCATTGGTGATGAACAAGATGCTTCACTCACTACCATTGAAATCCATGCGACTACTGTGCTTAGTGCGAATCTGTTACCATATGGAGGTGGCCTTGAGCCCCCTCCCCTGGGAAATGTCCTAGGAGCCTTCCCCACGAATCCAAGACGATGCAGAAAGGAAGGTCTCATACCTCTAGTTAAGTGCATGTGTTCCTCCGCATAACATGCATTTTCCACAGCTTCCGCTACTGAAAACAGTTTCCACATCCGCACCATAGCCCTTATATTAGGGTTCAACCCATAGACAAAGCATTATGCCTGTTGTTGGTCATTATCCATATATCAAACATACTTGACCAATTCCATAAACCTAATCTCATATTCCTCTATGGTCCTATTTCCCTGTACTAGAGCATACAATTCCCCTACCTGTTGTTCCTCATAGTAAGCTGGCAGATATTTCCTTCGGAACCTCTCCTCGAAAAGTTCCCAAGATATGGTGTCCAGGGTAAGATGCATTTGTATTTCTAGGTTGCCCCGCCAGTTCAAGGCAATGTCTCTCAACTAAAAAATTGCTATCTTCTCCTTTGAGGTGGACACATAGTCCCTTAATTAAAAACACCTTGCCATGCCTTCCAACCATTCTTCTGCGCATTCACTGGCGCGACCCCTGGCAAACTCTAGAATTTTGATCTTCTGTAATTCTCTAGTGATGTCTTCAGGTGGAGGTCCTCCCCCTGAATCCCTCGATGCTTCTGGATTACCCATTCTAGATGGTGGGGGTTCCACTTTGATCCTTGCTGGTTGTCGCCCCTTTAAAGTCTCATTTATGGCCTCCAAAGAGCGCAGTATGAGAGCTAGTTCCGGTGATGGTGGTGGCGGCGCTGGCAGTGTTGGTAGTGCCTACGATGATGCTGCTCTACCTTGATTCTCTCAAGTCCTAAACATCCTGTATGATTTAACCTGCATCAACCAAAGTTGTCAGGGTGAGTTCAAGAACATTTCACATTTGCGCAACCTAACTAGAAAACAGAGTTAGGCGTAAGTTTCTTTTTACTTGTCTGTAAACAGATGTTACTCTCTTTAGGGGAGGTAGCTAGGCTAGGGCTAAAGCATATAAGATTTATTTCTTCACCTAAGAAAACTATTGACTCCCTCACCTCGTAGCTACGCTAGCTTTGCACCATACTAGCCAATTTCTCTAACTTACCTGCCTAGTGCACATGAAACCCCCTCCCGCTTATCTTGTTCTAAGTCCTTATACTTTGTGTTTACAACTAATTAAGGTGACTTCCAACCTAATGTCGATGAAATGAGTGTAAGATTATCCTTTTATGCTTGACTCATGAGCTTTCCTTGGCGCATTGTACATATGCGTTGAATTGTGTGACTTGGTGGCTGCAGGTGCGAGTCTTGAGGATTGTAGAGTGGCTTTCGGGCATTGGAACTTAGCGCTTGTGCGTTGTGGTTATGTATTGTTTCCTGACTTGTGGTTGTATGATGTAGTGAGCCTAAGGCTATGCATTGAAGCTTGGTTCTTGGCTTTGACTGGTGGAATGGAATGGAGGGACTTGGCGCTTGGCTTGGTGGTTGAGGGCACGAAACTCAGTGTTTGGTTAACATGGATAATTGGAGATTATACTTCAGGATAGTACTTTGTTACCATTAATTTATTTATGTATATGAATTTACTTGTAAAGACTCATGTGTGGCACGTTGGTGTTTCGTTGTTTCTTAAGTCTTAGGTGGTGGGTGGTCGTGGGTTCAAAACCCATCCTTGCCAATATATATATATATATATTTTACATTCCCTTCATTCATTATTAATTCCCATTAACTATACTAATCCTATCTTATTATTATTATATTACCCCCTTTTTTTATATAATTAACACATTTTTTTATATCTATTTTACTTTAATATAATAATTAAATAAGTAAAATATACATATATATATATATATATATATATAAATACAAACAAGAAAACAAAAAAAACTAAAATAAAAATAGAAAAGTATTAATTAGGTGAGGGCACGCATGAAGTCCATGTGCTCGCCCTGTTTCCTCCAGCACCTTCCTTTTCTAAACCCTAACCCTACATTTCCTGTCATTTTTTTTTGGCTACACGGTCGGCCAACATGGTCGTTCCCTCTGCATCCTTTTTGTGGTTCTCTCCCTGAACTGGTACGCAATCTTTTCTTCTGTGGTCTCCTCCCTCGTGGCTAGGCTTGGTGCTTGGTCATGTACCACACAGCTTTGGTCCCCCCGTGGAATCTATCCTTGGAGACTTTATTCGTTCTTAACTGTTTGTTGTTGCAGGTGCTTGGTTGTGTGTGTATGTTGCATTTGTATGGCTTCGTGGTTTGTATGTTGTGGTTTGTATGGCTCATGTTTGTATGCTAGCGATGTGAGCCTAAGGCTATCCACTTGTGATTTCATTGCTTGGTGTGTTGGGCTTTGTCTTGTATGTTGTTGCTTTGGTAAGTGATATGTGTTGTTGATGCATGTGCTTTGTAGGTCACGTTGTGCAGGTGGACGTGTATGGCATGAGCTTTGGCTCCCTCCTTGGTGTGGGTGTTGTCAATACTTGGATTCTTCACTTGATATTCGATGGTCGAGCTTGACATGTGTTCTTAACCTCGGTTGTATGGTTGGTGTGGTCATTTGTTAATGCTTTCGGGTGGCCTACACCATGTAGGCTCTCCTTCTCATGGTTTGGGAGTGATCTGCGGCCTTGCACCTACGTTTTTTTTTATTTATTAATAAATAAAAAAATTGTGTGCAGTGCGCAACTCTTCCTTGGTGTTTTGTTTTGTGTGTTCCATGTGGATTTGCATTTGGGCACTAGTTTTTATTGGGCCGATGCGTTAGCTTGTATGTTGTATAGTGTTTATGTATAGAGGCCTATGGCTCCTCCCTTGGCCTGCAACTAGCGATGAGTTAAGTATTGGCGTGTTTGTATGGTGGTGCATGGGACTTGGTCCCCTCCCCCATGGTGGCTTATCTTGCTGTAAATGATTATTTTTTTTTTGCATGGGCATAATTTCCATGTATTTTTATGGTAACATCTTATTTTTTAAAGCATGGGTTAAACAAATGATCTAATTAATCTGTAACTGTATGGCTTTTCACTGTTAGTTGTAACATTGTCCTAAGAGGCTCTCAGCTCTCCTTTCTAGGGTTTTCTGGGTGAATGAATGTGGGCTATTCTTGCCCCTTTTATGTACCTCCAAGTCCTCAATGAAATGATCTATTTAACTTTCAAATGAAAAGTGAAGGTGAAAGCATGTAGCAGTAGTTGGCTTCGAACAATAAATTCAAATATGATCACTATGTGTATTCCAAATTAGTTGGTGATCATCTTATTTATTTGGTCTTATATGTGGATGATATGTTGTTGATAGTAAACAACAAGGAGATTATCTAGGATGTGAAAAATTAGTTTTCCTCTAAATTTGACATGAAGGATATTTATTCTACAAATTTCATTTTGGACATGGAAATTAAAAGAGATCGGGAAAATAGGAAACTTTGGTTAAATCAGAGGAAATATATCAAGAAAATATCGCAGAGGTTTAATATGAAAGAATGTAGACCAGTCAGGGTTCCTATTCATGTAGGTGTAAATTTATATGCAGATCAATGTCCCAAGACACATGAATATGAAGAAGACGTGTCTTATCTTATGTATGCTAGTGTGGTTGGAAATTTGATGTATGCAATGATATGTACTAGAACAAACATTGCACATGCAATGGGAGTTTTGAGAAAGTATATGCCAAAACCAGGGAAGAAACATTGGACGACAGTAAAGAGGGATTTTAAGTATTTGTGTGGAACAATTAGTTATGGATTGTTCTTCTAAGAAAAACCAGGATTGGATAGAGTATTAGACATACATGGGTTCGTTGATGCATACTGGGCTGAATATTTGGATTGCAGAATATCTACAAGTGGGTGTGTGTTTAACCTATTTGGAGAAGCAATCAGTTGGATGAGAAAATGGTAGACTATAGTGTCACTCTCAACTACAGAAGTTGAATACATGGAAGCCACTCATGAAAGAAAGGAAGCAATATGGTTAAATACATTATGTTCATGTATTGGTTTGTTAGAACAACCTATAAGGATATATTATGACAGTCAGAGTGTAATCTTCTTGGGAAAGAACCCATCATATCATTCAAAGGCAAAGCATATTGATGTTAAATATCACTTTGTGAGAGACAAGGTTGAATATAGGAAGGTGTTGTTGATGAAGGTGGACACTTTGAAGAATGTTACAGATTCTTTGACAAATTTTGTGAGCACTAAGAAGTCCTCCTGGTCTAGAGAAATAGTGGGCATTTTTTCTCTAGATTGTTGACTATGTAATCTTGTGACCCCCTGTATGGAAATAAAACAATAAGTGGAAGAATGTTGGGTATGTGGTATATTATTTGCATGAATAATATCATGCGTAATTTTTTGTGTTGGGAGAAGTGGGTGGGGGGGTGGTGCAATCCCCCCTACCTAAGGGGTCATGGGTGGGGCAGTATACCCCCATGTTCGAGGGGTTGTAGTAGGGTGGAGCCCCCGAACAAATGGTGGGTTTTACGTCCATTTTTAGCATTTTTCAGCACATGGTTTTCTCTTTTGGTGGTTTTGTGGTGCATGGGTAGATTTGTGGCTTAGTCCATGGCTTTCTAATTCCATTTAAGGAAATATGGTAGTAGTCTTATCCAAGTCAATGTATTAGGGGTTTTGAATTCTATATATTGTATCATAAATAATGAAGTTGGATGATGATGAATAAGAATTAGAGGTGTGTCTCTAAACAAGTTGCTAGTTTTCTTGGTTTGGGTTTCTATGATATATCTTTGTGTATATGTGTGATTGCAATTGTGTTCTCTTCTATTTTAAGAATATTTTTGTTCATTGCATTACTATTAAGGTTTAAAAACTTACACGATCCAACCTTATATTTGGGTTCATCTCTCTTTGTTTGATTGATTCATATCTAAACTATGAGATTGTGGCTCCCATGGCTCCTTGGCATGGCATTTTCATGCAGAACATGGTTTTTTTGGTTTGTAGACTCTAATTATTGGAATAAACTTTCATTCCTCATATTATTGGGTGTGGTTATCTTATCACTCAAATCACTACCTTTAAAATCTATGTATGTCTCTCTTAGCTCTTAGATATTCTTGTTTCAACCCTACACATGTGTAACCACATAGATGCAATCTCATAGGTGTGCTCAAAATAAGCACAACCTCCTCTAGATATGAAGAATAATTTCTACTTAGAGATGAGGTTTTGTGTCTTTAATTTATCTCCTAGAATGCAACTACTACATTTTAACATAGTACATGCCTTTTTATTTCCAAAAACTTCACAACACAACTACAACTATTGTTTGGTGTCGAGTGATCTCAACAGAGACTACAGATATGTATCTCATGATATGAGTCATACATGTAGATCCTTCCATTGAATTTGAACTAATTGGAGCCTCTGTCATGCAATAGCAACAATAATCATGAATATGTCACTTTCATTGGCTATAACCTCGATGGTGGATCTGTATGAGATCCCTTTGTGATTTCAAATTTAAATATCATACAAGATTCAAAACCAGAACCTGAAAAATTGTGTCAACCATCTAGAACAAATGGTTGCATGTGTGAATTTCATGCAAGGAAGATCTAAGTTGAGAAACTAAAGGATTGTTGGGCTGCTCTTGGTGTCTATCGTCACAATCTTGCAAGAAAAAGAAACATATGGGAAAATGCAATTTGAATTTTTTTTTACAACTTTTCAATATTTGCAAGTAATTATTTGCCACATTTCCTTTACATTTTTTTTATAAGAATTATTTATAAGTCATTTACTCTATTATGAAAGGTTCTTTCTCAAAATTTTGAGAGTACTATTGTTCTAAAAGAGATGTTTTCATGAATTTTTTGTGAGGAATTTTAACCCTTGAAGTAAGATGATTTGTGTGATTTAAGAAAATAAGTTCCAAGGATTATTATATCCTTATTGTTTCCCCTACATTCAATACGATGACTACACAAGCCATGGAAACATTGTTTCTTTTCAAAAGGGTAGTAGAATTTGCCAACATCACTACCATGTTAACTACAAAAGTTAACAATATTGCCATTATCAAGCCATCTTCCTAGTGTGCCAAGTGCAAGGTGCATGTCTATGATGAATCCCATGATCCATGAATACTTAACAATTGGATTCTCATCATGGACACCTGGTTTCACTACAACCTCATTCTTGACAATTTGAAGGTTTTGTTTGCTAAATTAAATCTTATAGGACTTACCAAACTCTTGGTTGCATACTGTGTAGTAAATCAAATTCCAATTACCACTTGGATGTGGTTGGTGGAAGCCCCGAGTCTCATGTAATTACAAACAAGATATATGTGAAGGTTTCAGCATTCCTATACAAGACTACATTCACCTGTTCAATCATGAATCCTTCTCGGTATTTTTTATTCAAGTGAAAAGATTGTTCTTAAATTTAAAAGTGGTTTGTAGGAACATTTGTACTTGGAGATGAATTGCATGGATATTTCCAACATTGATGCTACATATAATCAAGAAATATTTTATAAAGAAAAGTTATAAGACCAATGTAGACTTCAACAACATTCTTTCATATCTACAAGTTCAAAACCTGCACCTCCTACTTCTACAGGGTCCTCATGTTTTTTCTTTTTTCTTCTACTAATTTTTTCCAATATTGTAAGAAACAAATACATGATAAGTCCAAGAGTTTCCAATTGAATAAGAAAACGTTAATTGTACAATCTCCCATTGATGAAGACACTTATACTCCCATTGAGGTCTCTAGTAAATATAAAATCAATGATGAGTTGAAATTTCCACTTAATAAAATTACCTTCTTGCAACACTTCACCCCCAAAATAGCCTGAGATAGTCTATTTATAACACATGCTCATCTTGTTGAAGTTTTTGGTATGCTCATTTAACCATAAACAATTTCACAGCATTGTCAACCAACCATAGGAATTCATATATGCCACCCCCAATCCCACTAACCTTTACTTAGATAGATTTCATTCACAAAGAAAGTACAATCAGATAAACCATAGCACAAGTGATAGCTCAACCAAAAATAACACCACAGCTGAAGAAACAACAACATACAAAGGTATCACACCTCCTTAAGGAGTAGCACATAAGAGAGAGATACCAAAATACTGAACAAGAATAAAATGTGCAGCTATAGCTACTGTGTCACCTCCTCCAAACTTGTGCCTTGCTTCTGTGTATATCGCGGAGTGTGAGTGAGTGAACAAATGAGCCAAGACGTCCTCTATTTATAGTCTTTCTAGCCACTAGACTAGGCCGAATTCTTCTCTAGATAAGTGTCTTTTCATTATTACTTTATTCTTCTGGGTCAAATTATTTTCTAGGGTATTTCAATATATGTTCAATGGATCTCTTGCTTCTGGAATATTTTCCACATCTAATAAAGGTCATATAGGATAGAAATATCCTCTCGCAACTACCAAAACATTAACACTCCTTCTTATCTAGGAAGGCATCTTTCACGATGTATTCATCTAGTATTCCCTAACTACTCTTCAATCTTCTAGCAGACACACAACTTCTACAATGCCTCTAGTATCTCAAATCATCAGGCATAATCTATGTGATCAAGAGGTATCACACACAACTACATCAAGTGATCTGGTAATCTCTATGTCGATCAACTAGTATCACACAGCTACTATAATGTCATGCAATAGATCACAATTATTTCCAAGTAGTACACAACTATTGTCCAGTGACACACAGTCACTTCTAGTGGAACATATCTACTGTAGTATCACACAACTATTGTCAAGAGTCATAAAACCTTTGCTAGTGGAACACATCCACCGAAGTAGAACACAACTACTATCCGGAGTCACACAACCTCCGCCAATGAAACACATCCATCGAAGTAGCACACAACTATTGTCCAAAGTCAAACAATCTCCCCCAGTGGAACACATCCAACGAAGTAGCACACAACTACTATCCAGAGACACACAGTCTCCACCATAGTCTTACAACTATGTGTGTGATGTTTCTTCTCTTAGCAGGTCTGACAGTGCATTACCCCCTCAGTCACCTCACATGAATGATCTAGATAACCCTTGGCTAGAGGGGTTAGCTGGCATGAGAATACGAAACACACCTCCCTCTTAACAAGGGTGGACATTCGAAAACACTCCCTCTTAATGAGTCTTTGATAAGGTCTTGGTGATAACATCCACTATCTACTCGTCTGTGGATATGTACTGGAGTTTCACCATGTCCCAGATGTAATGATATTTGATCTCTATATGATTATACATATCATGGAATGCAAGGTTCTTGGTAAGATTCACGCAAATTTGATTGTCAAAATGTATCAAAAGTGGCTCCAATTCCAGATCAAATATCCCAGCTAACAACTTCCGGAGCCACACTGCTTCACGACTTGCCACACTTGCTGCAATATACTCTACTTCTAAAGTATTGAGTGCCACTAATGTTTGCTTCCTTCTCAACCATGAGATCATGTCTGATCCTAGACTGAATCAACATCCAGAAGTAATCTTTCGATATATTGCACTCCCTTCCTAGTTAGACTATGTATATCCCTGCAGCTTCACATCTCCACCCAAGACATATCTCAATCCATATCCAACCGTACTATGAAGGTACCTCAAAATATGATTTGCTTCCATCCAATGTACATGTCTAAGTTCAACCATGTGTTTATTCAAGTTATTCACTACAAAGGATATGTTTGGCCCGGTCTTAACCAGGTGCATCAAGGATCCAATCAACCATATGTACATTGTGGGATCCACCAAATATGAATATTTTTCACTCAAGAGATTTAGATTTATCATCATGGGTGTGTTCATGGACTTGCAGTCCACTATCCCAAATATCTGTAGAATCTCAACAATATATTTTCCTTGGCTAAGGAAAATATCATTTGATCTCTGCCACTCTTCCAATACCAAGAAGTAATGCATCAAACCTAGATCCTTCATCTTGAACTATGAAACTGTTACAAGGGACAAAACCCTCTATGGCTAGGGTAAACCACAACAGACGGAAATGACTACAGAAATCAAATCTATGCCAACAACATGCTATATAAAACAATATGCAAGCAAGATAATAAATAGGCCTACCTCATCTAGATGTTTGATGATGTCCACCGTTGATAACTTTGATCCAAAGCTATATACATACAACAAGTTCTCAAAAAACAAGCAAAGAAAGCATATGGTGATGATATAAAAGGCTATCACATTAGATAGCATAATCCATTAATAAACATGACAAATATGCCCATGGATAATAACTCATATATCTTCAAGATATCAATTGGATGGGAAAGGAGTATTTCTATTAATAAATGATCAACATAAGTGAAAATATTACAGACTTTCATGTCAGCATGCTTCAGAACCGAGAAACTAAGTTCCTTCCACCTGGGCCTCCACCACTTCAATCCTCCACCAAAGGCAAGCTCATATAAGGGAGACAATGAGGTTCTACATCAATAGGGTAAGAGCTTGGGGGTTGAAAATTGTGTTCAGACTTAAAGGAAAAAGGGATGTAGACTCAATATGAAGTAATAATTTCTCCAGAGTAACTTTTCTCTCAAAGTTGAATTCTTTCTCCTCCTTTCCATAGCTTGGAATTTTCCCATTTATAGGCTTCAAATGGAATTGAAGGGTTGATTCATAACGTTTCCATTATATGGAAGGCCAAGGATTAGATATCTCCTGTCGTGACTTGGAAACCCAACATTTAATTTTCATTTTTTGGCACAAATCCTGATGTATGAGGGTTATAGTGGAGCAGCCTGCATATGCACATGTCGTATAGTCTACAAGGTGCATACATGTGGAAAAATATGTATTTTTAGCTATGGATTTATCAAACAGGGATGATAAGTCTGCATAGGGAAATGGAAAAAGGCCCTCTGTCCAAGATTTCATAAGGTGAGGAAAATCTTGCTATAACAGATGCCCCCTAATGTGTTAGGTCAGAGGAGTATATGTGATGGCTGAAATACATTATAAACAACCCATAAGTGGAGTGATGGGGAATCAACTGGATGAACTAGTTTCTCATTACATTCTATACTGACTTTGCATACATGGCTGCCAATAAAATTACACTGCATATCCATGTGAAAATATACCAAACAAGTGTTTGGGGCCATGAATAGGAAAATACAAATGTGGTTACATGGCAATAGTTGTCATAGTCGCGAACAAGTCCCAGTAGAACCAGACTCAAAACTAATCTGAAGATATCTGTATATAGTGGAGTACAATCTGATCTCCCATTATCACTAAAGTCATATAGGTATTGGTCCAATGACAAGGAAGCAATAGCTCAGGAAAGTTGTGGCCACATAGTAATGTCTTCAAGTCTTATACAAAATCTTCCAAGGGTGAAAGTCTACATCATGTGAATAAAGGATTTGAGGTCGAACACAATGAGACATCATTTGATTATCAGTCATTGAGGTATACCGTTAACAAATGTGAGACATCCTACTGATAATGAAACTAGGTATCAAGGCATCGAGTACATTCTTACAAGTGTGAATAGAGGAGTCAGTGTCGAACACCTAAAGAATCCATCGATCAGGAGACATTGATGTATTCCCAAATGTTGATGATGAGAGCGCTTGCCACTGATGAGTGCAAGTCTCAAGGTACTCATAAGACTCTAGGTCTCATTTCCAGAATAAATGGGTGTTGTCCCTTGACCAAGTTTTGAGGATCTTTGGTCATGTTTGACCTATTTTTGGGACTTTGACAGGCTGTTGAAGGCGGAGCGCAAGTCGAAGTGGAGATCATGGGATCTCGACTTGTTTTTAGGGATTTTTGGGTTTTGGGATATTTAATGGGTATGGGGATGTCGAACCATGGGTTTACCCATGTTTAGGCTTGGTTTTGTAATGTATAAATAGAATTCTAGGCGATGTAATAAATAGTAGGAAAAGAGGCTTGGTGTTGTGCTAAGTGCAAGTGGTGATTGTAAATGCTTCGTGCATATTGTGTGAGACTTGTAGAGCTAAGTGAAAGTGATTGTAAGAGACTGTGAAGAGTCTTTGTGTTGTAACTCAGGGAAGGAGGGTCTAGTGAAGTGTGCATATCTCCTTTCCTCTATGGAGTAAGATATCATGGCTCTGTGCATGTAGAATATTGACAAAAAGAAATTAAGAAGAAGAGTTGGTGGATGTAGCCCCACAATGGGGGTGAACCACGTATATCCTGTGTTGTGATTGCTATGTGACTTATGGTTGTTCTCTTATCTATGTGATTGAATGCTTAGTTTTGAATAATGTGAATTAATGCTAGATCTAATCTATGTTGGTATGCTTAGTGCTTGAATCTATTGGATCTATGTGAATGTTGCGTTGATCTATTATTAGGGTTTACTTGAGCTATAAAATAAGGATGAATATTGATGAACTATAAATTCTAAGTGTTATGTTAAGGTGTTACAGTCACAGATCTGTGTCCCTGCTAAGGTTGCAAACATCTTAGTCATGAAACCACCCCTGCATCTACCTCAGGTGAGACTTCATCCGCTTCACAGGTGTTGCCAAAAGGGCGAGTAGTTAGGGTTTTTTTGGTGTGTTGTTGTAGTGTTGAACCCTGGGTCTTCCACTGTGCAAACAAATGGTTTCGTTGTTGGGACCTGAAACTATGATTGTTGGGAACTGAGGAAGAATAATCTTTGTGCGAATATCTAATATGAAGTTGTGAAAGCTCTGTGTGTAGATAAAAATAGTGAAAAATATGTTATTCCTATGCATAGAAAGAATGTTTGGACTAACAAATGGATGCAGGATCCTAGAAAGAATTTTTTTCATCTTAGCTACTATGATCCTAGTGCATAGTACAGGAAAGGTTGGGGATCCTTTCAAAGAAAAAGAAGACTAACCCTTTTTTACAATTGTAGAAGATTGGGACATCTTACTAAGGAATGCCCTGGTAGAAGGCCAAGTTGTCTTTGTTTCAAAGTTATGGATCATGACGTTTTAGATTGTCCTAGAATGATTGCTAAGCTTGAGAGAATGAATATGAGACAATACTACCCTAAGGAAGGTAAAGACACTGAGTCTGAGGCAAAACCCCAGAAAAAATCAGAGGATGTATTGCTACAAATGAAAGAAACCCTAAATGATCACCGAAATATCATCTTATTAGAGATGTTCAAAGAAAAAGAGTGCATAGAAACAAGAATAGGAGACTTCGACATTGAGCGTGTTCTAGATGAAGAAACATAGGTGAATATCATCATAGAAAGAACTTGGGAAATCTTATGAAATATTTCTATGGTTCCCTCATTGGGAGGAATAGGATTATTTAGAGGAAAGATGATAACCCTATGTGGAAATCTCACCCAGATAACTATGAGTGCTCATGGGACTTTGACTGAGGAAGATTTTGAGATTGTTAAATTTATTGAGGACAATGCCCCATTTTCTATATTACTAGGAAAACCTTGGATTGAAAAGGATTAGGCTAGAAGAAAAGAAGAGGTGTTGATAGCGGGAAAACCCCCTACAGACTACACCAGGGTTCTAAAGTGAAGGCATAGCTAACCGTCTAAAGTATCCTACTTTTAACAACTATCCCGACATTAACCCACAATCATATAGGGATCTGGTAGTCCTACCTTAAACTCTGTGTCCGGTGTCGATCCCAAGGCTAACCTGGATTCACCAAAAGACAAACAAGAAACTACAAGCATGCATTTTGTATATGGATTAGTGGGTTAGATACCGTAACCAAAATGTAAATAAATCATAAAGATTGAAGACATCATTTGGCAAGATAGAAAGAGTATTTATTATATTAATCTCATAAAAGTCGCTTACAATATGAGACTGGAAACTGCTCCATGAACTCGGTCCCGGGCTCCTCTTCACCATGCACCAACTGCTTCCATGTATTCTTCTCCTCCTCAGTCCTCTCTAGGGAAATGGCAAGGGTTTTCAATGGAGGAAAAGGGAATTATGGCTCAAACTCATAATGCAGCTTCAAAATATTGGGGCAAAGGGGGAATACTGAAATGGGTAGAGTTTCTTTTCTCTCGTGCTTCCTCTGGAATGGGACCCCAACACCTTCTTTTATAGGCCAAAAAAGATAGTAATGGTTGGGTGAATAGCTATGGGTGGTCAAATAGTTAGGTAACATCCCAAAACATTATATCCCACTGCAATTTTTATTTTTTGTTCTTTTTGTGAGTGTACGCGGGTTGTAATGGTGCAGTTAGCTTGTGTACATAGGAAGTAGTGGTGCAGGGCACATACATATTCAAAAGAATGGTTTTTTAGGAGAGTTACTCAATGATGGCTTGGAAAAAATAGCAAGTAAGATGGCTTGATGCCAGGTATGCATGTTTGGTGAAATTTAGGGTTATAACAGATGCCCCCTAATGTGTGAGGTCATAAGAGAATCTGATGGATGAAATACATTACAAATATTCACCAACGTATGAAGCGAGTGAGCCTAGAGACCAGAGTTTGGGAGGTTCCATCTACAAAATAATAATTTGTCTCACTGAGGCGGGCATATCCATGCTCGGGATGAAATAAAACCATGGCTTCCAATCAAATACATTGCAGATCCATGTCATATAACTATATAAAGTGTAGCTGTGAGCAATACACAGCGAAACTACATCTCAAAATCAAAAGATACACATGTATAGTATCCATCTTCAAGAAGGCAATGATGCCTGATGGCTGGAGGTGAGGCATTCAAAGTTAGAGAAACAACTTCATGATCTTCAAAGCTCCAGTAGGAGTGTAATATGAGTGTATGACTTCACTGCCCAGAGGTCTTCGATGGCTCATCGGGAATAGACAAAGAGGATTTTGGTGATCAACCAGAGAAATTCATTGATTTTGAACAAGGACTTAATTGGATTTTCAGGATGGTTAGGCATGAGGACAAGAGACAAACTGCAGAAGGGTCGACTCAAGTTTAGTAAAACTTCCCTTGGACAAAAGCATGACAAATGATGAGACTTGGGCAGCATGGCATTGACATAAGTCCATAATGTTGGAGGCAACACAAACTCTCCACATGTTTGGAAGGATAACCAAATGGAGGAGGACATAGCTCTATGTAGTGAGAACAACTTCCTAAGGTCTTATTAAATCCCAGAGTTTGAAAAACAAACAAAAGGATGTTCTTTTTCTAGGGGCGACTCATTACGCTGCCAACAAAAAGAAAATATTTTTTCCTTCCCCTTTTTGGGGTATATTTGATTTTTTTGTCTTTTTCAATCATTTTGGAAAGATTGAAAAAGAATAAAAGAATGGTATGTTACAAAGGAGGAATGAGTGTTGCAGACATACTAGTTCCAAGCACAAGGAACACATTGATGCTTAGAGAAAGGAGACATATGTAGGAAAATGACACTCGGGAAAATTCCTCCATGGATCAAGGTGTCAAGACACAAAGGCAAAGTGCTACAAGGCTTGCATTATAAGGCATGCTTCAGATGATTCATTTGACAACAACATGGAGCCAGCATTAAGCCAAAGATGCAGGAATGAAAATGTGATTAATAAGACACAATGATAACATCCTTTGATGTAATTTTAACGAGCCCAGAGAAGATAAGATCGATGTTTTTTTCATTTTTAGAGAGTCTGGAAAAAGCGTAAAAGGAGACAAAGACAATATCACTCAACAATCTTTTCATTTTTAAGTAGTCCAAAAAGAGATTAACTATGGACTCTGTAAGGGATTTTCTTCTGGACCAATTTAACGAGTGTGAAGAAACAAGGTCACTCGACCATCTTTTCAATTTTAGGGAATCTGAAAAGAGCTTAACTATGGACTCTGTGGGGGTTCCTTTTTTGTAAATTTAGTCCCTTAGGCCTGAAAAAGGGTTAAAATTATACCTAAGAATACTCTCCTAGTGAACAGAAGCTCCTAGAGTATACCTTTGTTCGTACAATTGATCGTCTAAACAAAAAAATGGGTAAACTACCGCCAGATAGACTTTCCTTCAAATTTTAGTTTGGCGAGCATGAAGGGCAACAAGATCGCTTGACAATCATTTCATGTTTAAAGAGTCTGAAAAGGGATTAAAAATGACTCATTTTGTTTTTTGGGAGTCCCAAGTATGAGTTCAAGAGTGATTAGGAATCATGCAAATGATTCTCAAACCTGTAATCAGGACAAGACTAAGAAGGACTCCCAAGCCTAAAATCATTAAAAACAACATGGACACCAAAATGCAACTAGGATCTACCTAGGGAATCCATGAAGGGGTAGGCTCTACCACCAAATTACGACACTTATTTAGAAGAATGATGGTTCTGTGTCACAGTTCAATGGGATCAATCCTATGGTAAAGTGGAAAAGACAACAAGATGCAAAAAGTGGAGGTGGAATCCTATCTTAAATGCAAACAGTTGGAAAAACAACTTTTTACCAAATGACCTTAAAAGTGACCCATCTCCCAAACCATTTTCCAAACCAAAAGTGAAGTGTCTCATAGCATTCAAAGGGAAACTCAAGAACCATGCTGAGTGATTTTTAAGCCAAAAAAAATGACAAAAGGGTTAAAAGAAATGACAAAAGGGGCCAAAAAAGTCTATAAATAGAACCTTGGCAACTCATTATCACCATTGCGAATTGAGAATTGACCAAAAGTCAAAAAACACCCCTTTTCTAAAAGAGTTGATTCCGGGAGATTTAGTGGATGAAACGAACTTTCACTCGAACCAAGTAAGTACAAAATAGCTCCTCCTGCATTTCCATAATTTATTTTTGCATTCAAATTGGTTTTTTTGGGGGGGCACACCTCTAAACGAGGTCAGCCCTATGTGTACGCGGGTTGCTTTATGTTTCTTTTTATTCGATAGGGTACCCAGTCTTAGTCCTCAAGAGATGATACGAGGGCATGTGGCCTCTTCCCCAAAATTATGCATATGGGAGGCACTGTTGCCGCAACAGGCAGAAGGGAGGACCATTGAGGCCTTCGATGATAAATTTTTCGCCTGGTGGTATTGGTAGATTTTGGCTATAGAGGACTACCCCTATGCCAAGATTGACTTCTCCAAGGATCCTGATATGCCCGTACCTCCCAGAGTAGAACGAGGAGATCTAGGTATGTTTTTTTTTCAAAATTATTTAATTTTTATTTCTTTTTATATATATAATTTTTTATGTGTACCTGAGTCTCTGACAACTATGTATATGTTATGTACGGATGTGGGACCAGTGCATCCAACAGAATTATTGAGGACTAGGCGATGTCCTCAACCAAAGGTAGGACATGCCACAGTCGTCGGATGAGCAGCAGCAGCAGGGGGACTGATCAAAATCTGGACCAGGGGTCAAAATTTAGCTCAAAAAACAAAGTTCTCGGAATTGCCTCAAAATGAACAGGAGCATAGCCATCATTGTCACGAACCCAACGCAACTCGTTTGGGTTCAAATGAACATTAGGAGCGAGAGATATCGTGATCTGTTCGAATCGTCAAACAGGTAAAAAAATGTGCTGACTCTACAGTCTGTACAGGCTGACATGGCAGAGGTCGTACACTGATGTGGCAGAGGTGAAGTGGGAGTTTCGGATTGGCTGACAGTTGGACAAATTATGTTTTGACATGTGGCAGTTTTTGGTTTGAGGTTTGGTTCCACATGGCCCAGTCATGGGCTGCCACGTGGCACTGTTGAATTGGTTATTGGGTCAAAATAATATGGAGTCCGTGGGGATCGAACCCCGGACCTCCCCTTTTGGCAGCGCTTTGGTAGTGTGTGGGATACCACTAGCCCACACAGTGGTCCTTGTTTAAATTATGGTTTAAATTTTATTTAAATTGCATTGAAATGTGATTTGGGGTGTGTCTGGGCTAGGGCTTAGCCCCAATCCCAGTCACATACATTTAAATCATATGACCACCATTTTAAATGCACGCGCGGAAGTTTTGTAATTTTAAATGGATAGCCCCGGTCATATGTAATACCACATGACCATGTTTTTGGTGCGTGTTTTAAACAAATCCAAAGCCCATGGTTTTTTGGGTGTTACCATATGACCTTGACCTTGGCGCGGGGGTTAAGTTTGGTTTGTAACAAATGATTAGCCCATGGTTTCGGGTGCTTACCCATGTGATCTCAGCCTTGGCGGTTAGGGGGTGGGCATGCCCTAACCATTCTACAGTTTGATCAGTTTTTCGGTTATGCGCATGTGCTGGGTTTAACCACGTGTTTTGGAGTGTGTTCTGGGTAGAACGCCCAGAGGTGCATTTTGACGAACCAGATACAACAAGCTTGAAGGAAGAGAATGGAAGAAGGCCTATCTTCTTCATTTTTTGGCCGAATGAGGTGTCATAAAAGCCCAGCTAGGGGTTTTTGGACGTTCTGAATCCATTGGCACTATTTTCACAACCATTTGAAGACTTATTTTGCATGTTTTTAACCATTGAAGTTTCAGGAAGCTCTAGGGAACTTGAATCCCTCATTGATTGAGGACATGTTTTGGTGAGTCCAAGTTTGTTTTCTGTGACTGAATAGTCAATTTTGACTAATTGTTATGCTCTGAACACATTGGGACAGGTTTCAAAGGCTTTTGAGGAATTTTGCAGGTGTTTTTTCCATAGAGAAGCTCATGGAAGCTTAAGGCCACATGTAGAAGAGGTCATGCCCGGATGAGCCATGATCCGTTTTCAGAGTTTTATTAGTCATTTTTGGGGTTTTTATGTATTCTGATCCCAATGGTACATTTTGTTTTTCCATTGGAGTTGAGCAGCAACTTATAAAAGAATCTTTGACAAATTAATCCCAGAGAGCCAAGTCCATTGATGGAGGATCAAGGAGATGTAGCCCGGAGAGGGGTGAACTCCTTTATCATCTTGTTATTGTTGTGAGTTTGATGGTTTATTTGCTACAAGTTATGTTGTTGTGTATTTATTTAAAGAACATATTTAACCATTTAAAATAACATTTTCTCACACATGAACATTTAAAGGAAGAAGCATGAACTTAACACATAATCTATCTTGCATATTTTAACACATGAAGCAAGGTCCTATAAAGTTTTATTTTCATGAAGTAGAGGATGCTTGCATAGGATAACAAGTTTGCCTTCTATTTTTAGATTAGGTGGTATCAGATCATAGTTTGTTTTTCTCATGTATTTTCCATTGATAGCTTGAGATTTAGCTATTGGTATTTGTGCAAGTTTTGTGCTGAAGTTTGATATCTTGCAAGGATGGAGGAAGCCTCAAACATTGGTAGTTCTCATACATCTTCATTATTAAAGTTATTTGACAAAGAGATGTTGAAGGAGATTCTAAACAATAGAGATGTGATGAAAGAGATGTGTGAAGATAGAAAGGAGAGCATTTCTCTTGAAGAGTAGTTGATGGCCATGAAGAAGGAGAAAGACTAGCTTCTTGAAAAGTTGCATGAGATGGAGACTCGACTCCATGAGGCAAAGGAAACCCTTACCAAGTACATGCATGAACATAAGGTATGCAATGTTAGTTTATCTTCTAATTCCTCTCAAGATGAATGTTTTAGTGTTTTTGAAAATCACACAAGAGGAATAGGGTCCAGGTTATTGTTAAAAATGGGCTATGAAGGTAGAGGTTTGGGCAAGCATGCATAAGGCATTGTTGAGCCTATTGTTGTTGAAGAGAGACCCAAGTATCGTGGTCTTATATATGAACGAAGAGATGGAGCAAATTCCAAAGTTGAAGATACAAGGGAAAATGTTCCAAGAACAAAAGAAAATTCAAGTTCACCTCCTCAAGAAGGCTATAAAGGTGAAAGTTCAAGAACTTTTGTTGCAAGTTCAATCCCTCCAGCATGCAAAGCTTGTGTTCAAGATGAATGCAAATGTGTGAAATGAAAGAGTTGTGACAATGATGAGGACAAGAACATTGTTGATGGTTTTCAAGAGAGAGCTTGTAACTCTTCAAATTCACCTCCTTAAAGAGGCGATAAAGGTGAATGTTCAAGGTATAATTCTTCTTATCATTCAGTTGCTTTTGATTATGTTAAGCATGATAAATTTGTATGTAAAAATGGAAGAAAGCATCCATGTACCTATTGTGGTTTATATAACCATCATATTTCAAAATGTAGGAAAAGATTAACTGCTTTCAGGAAACTTTACAAGCAAGACAACATGAAAAGAGGATGCAAAAGATTTGCACTCATTGTCAGAAGAGGGGTCATCTCATTGACCAATGTTGGACATTGTATCCAACCACTCATCCACAGCATAAGAAGTAGATGGATAAAGAGATTGGCAAGAATGGAAGAGGATATTCCATCATCGAT
>JASDQU010104240.1:39668-69250 GCA_032191745.1 Picea mariana | reverse complement strand
AATAGTTTATCATAACTTGTATGATGCAAGTTTGCATGTGAATGAAATTCATCTGAAGGCATTGTTGTTGTTGCACAACTTCGCCAGGAGGATGTAAAAGATGGATATGATG
This sequence comes from Picea mariana, assembly GCA_032191745.1. Taxonomy (NCBI): domain Eukaryota; kingdom Viridiplantae; phylum Streptophyta; class Pinopsida; order Pinales; family Pinaceae; genus Picea; species Picea mariana. The sequence goes on along the minus strand of JASDQU010104240.1, from coordinate 69,138 downwards.
TTCACTTGTTACAGCCATATATATTTTTTTATATTCATCTCTTATATACCCACATGTTACGGGGTTTATGTACTTATGTTTTTACTGGAAGGAGAGTTGAAAATTCATGCACATGCATTTGTTTTTGTGTATGTATAAGCAGTGAACCTGGTGATAGTTCATCATGAATGATTCATGATTGTAACATGATTGTGTATCATATTTTTCGACTTGTCATTTTGGAAGGTTGATATGTTTCAAATGAGTCTCGAATGGTGTCGATGATTGTCTCATGACTATGTTGTGTCGATCATGTTTTTCGACTTATGTTTAGTCGATGGTGTTTGTTGGCTTGTAAGTTGATTTTGAGTACACCAAAATGCAGGAAAACACCATGTGCTTTGATGAAGTACAGGATGTGACAGTTTGCTTGAAGAGAAAAAGACTTTGTTGGCATCATTTTCAGTCTTGTACAAATTTGTTTTCAAGATTGATGGTTTTCTTGGCTTGTGACAAGATGTCGCAGGAAAGTTTTTGCAGCCATTGGAAAGTTGATTGTGTTGACGTCAAAGAGTTCACGAGAGGGACTTGATTCTCAGTGGGAAGGTTGGCATTCTTCCAAGCACAAAGAGAACAGTGGGTCAGCAGCAGCCAGAGAATAGTGGTTGAGGGACATAGTCAGTGGCAGTGCAAGGCATGTCAAAGTATCCAGGTGATTGTCAAAAAGACTTTTCAAGTAGAATCAGTTGATAGAACTTGAAAGCAGAGAAGTATTTAATCTCAGATAGATAATCATAAGCTTTTGTGGGTCCAAAATTCTTTTAGTGGGAAGGTGTGATCAAAATCTGGACCAGGGGTCAAAATTTAGCTCAAAAATCAAAGTTCTTGGAATTGCCTCAAAACAAGCAGGAGCGTAGCCCTTGTTGTCACAAACCCAACGCAGCTCATTTGGGTTCAAATGGATGTCGAGAGCGAGAGATATCGCGATCTGTTCAAATCATCAAACAGGTAAAAAAATGTGTTGACTGTACAGTCCATACAAGATGACATGGCAGAGGTCATACGCTGATGTGACAGAGGTGATGTGGCAGTTTTAGATTGGCTGACAGTTGGACGAATTATGTTTCGACACGTGGCATTTTTTGGTTTGAGGTTTGGTGCCATGTGGCCCAGTCATGGGCTGCCATGTGGCACTGTTGAATTGGTTATTGGGTCAAAATAATATGGAGTCCATGGGGATCAAACCCCGGACCTACCCCTTTGGCAGCACTTTGGTAGTGTGTGGGCTACCACTAGCCCACACGGTGGTCCTTGTTTAAACTATGGTTTAAATTTTATTTAAATTGCATTGAAATGTGATTTGGGGCGCATCCGGGCTAGGGCTTAGCCCCAGCCCTGGTCGCATACATTTAAATCATATGACCACCATTTAAATTGCACTCGCGGGAGTTTTGTAATTTTAAATGGATAGCCCCGGTTGTATGTAATACCACATGACCATGTTTTTGGCACGCGTTTTAAACAAATCCAAAGCCTGCAGTTTTATGGGTATTACCATATGACCTTGACCTTGGCGCAGGGGTTAAGTTTGGTTTGTAACAAACAATTAGCCCGTGGTTTCGGGTGCTTACCCATGTGATCTCGGCCTTGGCGGTTAGGGGTTCGGCGCACCCTAACCATTCTACTTTTTCATCCATTTTTCGGTTATGCACATGTGTTGGGTTTAAGCACGCATTTTGGAATGTGTTCTGGGTAGAACGCCTAGAGGCGCATTTTGGCGAACCAGAGACAACAAGCTTGAAAGAAGAGAATGGCAGGAGGCCTATCTTCTTTATTTTTTGGCCGAATGAGGTGTCGTAAAATCCCAGCTAGGGGTTTTTGGATGTTCTGAATCCATTGGCACTATTTTCACAGCCATTTGAAGACTTCTTTTGTAGGTTTTTAACCATTGAAGTTTCAGGAAGCTCTAGGGAGCTTGAAGCCCTCATTGATTGAGGACATGTTTTGGTGAGTCCAAGTTTGTTTTCTGTGACTAAATAGTCATTTTTGACTAATTGTTATGCTATGAACACATTGGGACAAGTTTCAGAGGCTTTTGAGGACTTTTTTAGTTGTTTTTTCCATACAGAAGCTCATGGAAGGTTAAGGCCACATGTAGAAGAGGTCATGCCCGGATGAACCATGATCCGTTTTCAGAGTTTTATTAGTCATTTTTGGGGTTTTTATGTATTATGATCCCAATGGTACAGTCTGTTTTTCCATTGGAGTTGAGTAGAAGCTTGTAAGATAATCTTTGACAAATTAATCCCAGAGAGCCAAGTCCATTGATGGAGGCTCAAGGAGATGTAGCCCAGAGAGGGGTGAACTCCTTTATCATCTTGTTATTGTTGTGAGTTTGATGGTTTATTTGCTGCAAGCTATGTTGCTGTGTATTTATTTAAATCACATATTTGACCATTTAAAAGAACATTTTCTCACACATGAACATTTAAAGGAAGAAGCATGAACTTAACACATAATCTATCTTACATATTTTAACACATGAAGCAAGGTCCTGTAAAGTTTTATTTTCATGAAGTAGAGGGTGCTTGCATAGCATAACAAGTTTGCCTTCTATTTTCAAATCAGGTGGTATCAGAGCATAGTTTGTTTTGCTCATGTATTTTCCATTGATAGCTTGAGATTTAGCTATTGGTATTTGTTCAAGTTTTGTGTTGAAGTTTGATATCTTACAAGGATGGAGGAAGCTTCAAACATTAGTAGTTCTCATACATCTTCATTATCAAAGTTCTTTGACAAAGCGATGTTGAAGGAGATTCTAAACATGAGAGATGTGATGAAAGAGATGTGTGAAGATAGAAAGGAGAGCATTTCTCTTGAAGAGCAGTTGATGGCCATGAAGAAGGAGAAAGACCAGCTTCTTGAAAAGTTGCATGAGATGGAGACTCGACTCCATGAGGCAAAGGAAACCCTTACCAAGTACATGCATGAACATAAGGTATGCAATGTTAGTTTATCTTCTAATTCCTCTCAAGATGAATGTTTTGGTGTTTTTTAAAATCACACAAGAGGAATAGGGTCCAAGTTATTGTTAAAAATGGGCTATGAAGGTAGAGGTTTGGGCAAGCATGCAAAAGGCATTGTTGAGCCTATTGTTGTTGAAGAGAGACCCAAGTATTGTGGTCTTGGATATGAATGAAGAGATGGAGCAAATTCCAAAGTTGAAGAGACAAGGGAAAAACTTCCAAGAACAATTTTTTTTTCAAGTTCACCTCCTCAAGAAGGCTATAAAGGTGAGAGTTCAACAACTTTTGTTGCAAGTTCAATCCCTCCAGCATGCAAAGCTTGTGTTCAATATGAATGCAAATGTGTGAAATGAAAGAGTTGTGACAGTGATGAGGACAAGAACACTGTTGATGGTTTTCAAGGGAGAGCTTGTAACTCTTCAAATTCACCTCCTCAAAGAGGCGATAAAGGTGAATATTCAAGGTATCATTCTGCTTATCAGTCAGTTGCTTTTGTTTATGTTAAGCATGATAAATTTGTATGTAAAAATGGAAGAAAGAATCCATGTACATATTGTGGTTTATATAACCATCATATTTCAAAATGTAGGAAAAGATTAACAGCTTTCAGGAAACTTTACAAGCAAAGACAACGTGAAAAGAGGATGCAAAAGATTTGCACTCATTGTCAGAAGAAGGGTCATCTCATTGACCAATGTTGGACATTGTATCCAACCACTCATCCACAGCATAAGAAGTAGATGGATAAAGAGATTGGCAAGAATGGAAGAGGAGATTCCATCATCGATGTGAGTCAAGATGACTCACAAGAGGATGATTTTCAGCAGAAAAAGTCACCGTTGAGTTGGCTTGGTAAGAAATGGTTGGATTTCTTGAGCAAGTAACACTTGCATTTTTTTCTTGTAAATGCACTTTTCAGCCTTATGTGTGCATTTATGTCGAGAGTATGACAAGTTGCAGCAGTTTATCATAACTTGTATGATGCAAGTTTGCATGTGAATGCAATTCATGTGAAGGCATTTTTGTTGTTGCACAACTTCGCCAGGAGAATGTAAAAGATGGATATGATGTTCACTTGTTATAGCCATATATATTCTTTTATATTCATCTCTTATGTACCCACATGTTAGAGGATTTATGCACTTATGTTTGTACTGGAAGGAGAGTTGAAAAGTCATGCACATGCATTTGTTTTTGTGTATGTATAAGCAGTGAACCTGGTGATAGTTCATCATGAATGATTCATGATTGTAACATGATTGTGTATCATGTTTGTCGACTTGTCATTTTGGAAGTTTGATATGTTTCAAATGAGTCTTGAATGGTGTCGATGATTGTCTGATGACTATGTTGTGTCGATCATATTTTTCGACTTATGTTTAGTTGATGGTGTTTGTTGGCTTGTAAGTTGATTTTGAGTACACCAAGATGCAGGAAAACACCATGTGCTTTGATGAAGTATAGGATCCGACAGTTTTCTTGAAGAGAAAAAGAATTTGTTGGCATCATTTTCAGTCTTGTACAAATTTGTTTTCAAGATTGATGGTTTTCTTGGCTTGTGACAAGATGTCGGAGGAAAGTTTTTGCAGCCATTTGAAAGTTGATTGTGTTGACGTCAAAGAGTTCACAAGAGGGACTTGATTCTCAGTCGGAAAGTTGGGAGTCTTCCAAGCACAAAGAGAACAGTGGGTCAGCAGCAGCCAGAGAACAGTGGTTGAGGGACATAGTCAGTTGCAGTGCAAGACATGTCAAAGTATCCAGGTGATTGTCAAAAAGACTTTTCAAGTAGAATCAGTTGATAGAACTTGAAATCAGAGAAGTATTGAATCTTAGATAGATAATCATAAGATTTTGTGGGTCCAAAAGCCTTTTAGTGGGAAGGTGTGATCAAAATCTGGACCAAGGGTCAAGATTCAGCTCAAAAATCAAAGTTCTCAAAATTACCTCAAAACAAATAGGAGCGTAGCCCTCGTCATCATGCACACAATGCAACTCGTTTGGGTTCAAACGGACAACGAGATTGAGAGATATCGCGATCTGTTCAAATCGTCAAACAGGTAAAAAAATGTGTTGACTGTACAGTCCGTACAGGATGACGTGGCAGAGGTCATACGCTGACGTGGCAGAGGTGACATGGTAGTTTCAGATTGGCTGATAGTTGGACAAATTATGTTTCGACACATGGCAGTTTTTGGTTTGAGATTTGGTGCCATGTGGCCCAGTCATGGGTAGCCATGTGGCACCGTTGAATTGGTTATTGGGTCAAAATAATATGGAGTCCGTGGGGATTGAACCCTGGACCTACCCCTTTGGCAGGGCTTTGGTAGTGTGTGGGCTACCACTAGCCCACACAGTGGTCCTTGTTTAAACTATGGCTTATATTTTATTTAAATTGCATTGAAATGTGATTTGGGGCGCATCTGGGCTAGGGCTAAGCCCCAACCCTGGTCGCATACATTTAAATCATATGACCACCATTTTAAATGCGCACGCGGGAGTTTGGTAATTTTAAATGGATAGCTCCGGTCGTATGTAATACCACATGACTTTGTTTTTGGCGCACGTTTTAAACAAATCCAAAGCCTGCAGTTTTATGGGTATTACCATATGACCTTGATCTTGGCACGGGGGTTAAGTTTGGTTTGTAACAAATGATTAGCCCATGGTTTCGGGTGCTTACCCATGTGATCTTGGCGTTGGAGGTTAGGGGCTGGGCGTTCCCTAACCATTCTACAATTTGATCTATTTTTCGGTTATGTGCATGTGTTGGATTTAAGCACGCGTTTTGGAGCATGTTTTGGGTAGAACGCCCAGAGGTGCGTTTTGGTGAACCAGAGATAGCAAGCTTGAAGGAAGAGAATCACAGAAGGCCTATCTTCTTCATTTTTTGGCCAAATGAGGTGCCATAAAATCCCAGCTAGGGGTTTTTGGACATTCTGAATCCATTGGCACTGTTTTCACTACCATTTGAAGACTTTTTTTGTAGGTTTTTAACCATTGAAGTTTCAGGAAGCTCTAGGGAGCTTGAAGCCCTCATTGATTGAGGACATGTTTTGGTGAGTCCAAGTTTGTTTTCTGTGACTGAATAGTCATTTTTGACTAATTGTTATGCTCTGAACACATTGGGACAGGTGTTAGAGGCTTTTGAGGACTTTTACAGGTGTTTTTTCCATAGAGAAGCTCATGGAAGCTTAAGGCCACATGTAGAAGAGGTCATGCCCGGATGAGCCATGATCTTTTTTCAAAGTTTTATTAGTCATTTTTGGGGTTTTTATGTATTATAATCCCAATGGTACAATCTATTTTTCCATTGGAGTTGAGCAGCAACTTGTAAAAGAATCTTTGACAAATTAATCCCAGAGAGCCAAGTCCATTGATGGAAGCTCAAGGAGATGTAGCCCGGAGAGGGGTGAACTCCTTTATCATCTTGTTATTGTTGTGAGTTTGATGGTTTATTTGCTGCAAGTTATGTTGTTGTGTATTTATTTAAAGCACATATTTAACCATTTAAAAGAACATTTTCTCACACATGAACATTTAAAGGAGGAAGCATGAACTTAACACATAATCTATCTTGCACATTTTAACACATGAAGCAAGGTCCTGTAAAGTTTTATTTTCATGAAGTAGAGGGTGCTTGCATAGCATAACAATTTTTCCTTCTATTTTCAGATCAGGGACCTCCAGGCGGAGAGGTTGAGAGAGTATTGAGACGGGTGGAGCGGAACCTCACTGCGCTCACTTGTACAGTTCCTATGGTAGAGATAGAGGATCTCCCAGCATCGATGAAACCTCATGTATTTTGGGTACGACAAACCTCGGTCCAACTCTTCCGGCATTTGGAAAACATCATTGTTCACTATGGCAGGGCCAACAGGCCCTGCCCTTAACTAAGTTGGACTACTTACATGTCGAGGGAACCTTTTGTATATTTTTGAGGGCATAAGCCCTGTGACTCTTACTGGGCATATATTTTTGAGGTGCTTACGCCCACCCATGTACTCTGATACTTTCAATATATATATGTGTATTTACGTCTTTTTATGTCTTATGGATTACATTTATTTACAAATGTATTTACATGTGTGTGTGTGTTCTTTTTCTTACATGTGTGAAAAATGCCAATCTAATATATGATTAACTAGAGTATTTGTGATTTGATTCAATCTCCTAGGAACATGGATACACATAATGTAATCAAAGCTTCATTCTAAGAGACGTACCCTAAGGAACCGTTGGTGTAGAGTCATATTGAAAACGCGGTAAACCCCATTTTACTAGGACACAATCAACTAAGCGTCTAATTAGACTTGGAGGTGATAGATACCATGTGACAAAGCGTCACGAAGCAACTCTAGAACTGTGTTGTATTCAGAAACATTTTTTGTGGCGTCACCTAAACAGATGCCTCGTGAAGATAGCAACTGGCCCTAAGGTGTAAAAATCACCCAAGCTGCGGAAGCAATCCTACGAGTGTGCCAGCTAGTGTTGTCCGCAAACCCAATGAACACCTCTGATTCACTTGACATCTTCCATAGTGAAAAAATTGACATAAAAAATGACATGTCCATAAAACAAAAAGACCAAAACTAACTGTATAAATAATATACATATGTACAAGAAGTCACCCAAGGTGACCCACCTACAAGTAATACTTCTTGAGGTAAAGCCCATTTCTAGGCTCTACCAAAGCATTTCCCTCAAAGTCCACTAGATGATAAGATCCCTTCTTTAGTACCTACTTCATGATGAAAGGTCCCAACCACATGGTTTTGAACTTGCCTTCCCTAGGGGACCCTTATCTTGGTCATAGACCAGGACAAGGTCACCTTCAGAGAAAATACGAGGATGAACGGACTGATCATACTGACACTTGATTCTTTGTTTGTGAGCCTTGTTAGCTAAGGCTTCATCACAATGCTGGTCATTGAGCTTTTCAAGATATAATAAATGCTCTTCAAGTGGTGAAGTGTCTGGCAATAACCGTACTTCCAACTTTAGAGACGAGATCTGGCACTCTATAGGCAAGACTGCTTCCAACCTGTAAACGAGTTGAAAAGGTGAGAAATTGGTTGCAGTATTAACAGAAGTTCGGTAGGCCCATAATGGCGAGTACAACATCAAATGCCAATTTGACTTGGATGAATTGATAATTCATTGTAAAATAGCCTTAAGGGACTTATCCACAGCTTCCACCTGACCATTCTCTTGTGGGTAGTAGGGTGATGAATTTTCTTGCCTCAACCCAAGATTTGACATTAACATAGACATCATTTTATTCTGAAAGTGACTTCCAAGGTCAGTGAAAATCTCTCTCGGGATGTTGAACCTTGCTATTATTTGGTTAAAAAAAAAGAGAGATGTGATCTCGCCATCATCTTTGAATGTTGGCATAGCTTCGACCCACTTCATGAAGTAGTCTACTGCTACGATGATATAATGATGTCCCCTTGATGAAGGGGGGTTGCATGTAGTGTAATCAATTCCCCACTTGGTGAAGGGACCAACTGTGATGACAGGAAACATGGGAGCGGGGTGTTCCCTCATCTTTCGAGAGAACATCTAACATGAGTGACACTTCTTGACCGACTCAACACAATCTTTGATTAATGTCAACCAAAAGTAACCATCTCCTAGAATCTTTTGGGTTGTTTCCAACCAAGAAAAATGACCACCACATGCTCCAGTGTGGAAATCGTTAAGCACGATTTTCACTTCTTCATGAGTGAGACACCGACGAAGGATGCAATATAGACCTCGATGATACAGAGTGTCCTCAAGTATGAGATATTTCTTGGCCTAATGGCATATACGACGATGCTCATCATGAGAAGAAGAGGTGGGGCACTTAAAATTATGGATATAGACTAGTATATCTCCATACTAGGGGTCCGAAGACGCGATCAAAAACATGTCTCCTTTAAAAGGTGACTCCTCGTGTATAACATCACTTGACTCGACCGGAAGTTCTGAGATGAGTTCCACAAAGACAAACGACTTTTTGGATTTCTCCGAAACAAAATCCAAATCAAATTCATGGAGGATAACTATCCATTTACTGATCTTTCCGCGGATTACACGTCCTATCAACACGTATTGGAACGGATTCACAATGACAATGATGGTGGTCTTGTGAAACAAGATATAATGACAGAACCGTTGGATAGCATGAATTACTACCAACACAAGTTTTTAAACGTGGGAATAATTGAGTTCTGGTCCAACCAAGCCCTGATTCAGGTAATAAATCACGTATTCTTCAAGAAAATAATCCTCCTAAACCAAGAGCATACCGATGGTCAACTTTTTTGCAACCAAGTACAATAGGAAATCTTTATTATAATCAGGTGGTTGAAGCAGTGTCGAAAGACGCGAGGGAGCGTTTCAATTCTTCAAAAGAGCATTGAGAGGCTTCTTTCCAACGAAAGGGAACGTCCTTCTTTATTAAATGCATGAAACCCTTTGTGATCTTGGCATAGTTTGCGATGAAACACCATCAAAAGTTCACTTTTCTTATAAACTCTAAAGCTGAGGGACTATGCATGAGGGAGGCAACTGAACTATCGCCTCAACCTTTAGAGGATTGACCATGATCCTTGTTGTCGACACTATGAAACCTAGCAGACGACCCAACGTCATGAAAAAACTTCATTTGTTTGGATTCAAGTGGATCTGGTAGTAGCAGTGTCACTCAATGATAAGTTGGAGGTGTGTGGGATGATCATTTCTCTTATGAGATCATGATGCTAAATCATCAAGATAAGCCTCGACTATGTGTTTGATATTGTGGAAAGAAAAAGACATGGCCTGTTGAAAAGTAGCTCCAACATTTTTTAGACCAAAAGGCATCTTCCGATAAGTGAATGTACCCCACGGACAAATGAAAGCGGTTTTGTGCTAGTCTTCGAGCTTGATCTATATCTGGTTGTATCCCGAAAAACCATCCATGAAATAAAAGACCTCACAGACTATGCATTCATCAAAAATATGGTCAATAAATGGAGTGGGGAAATTATCCTTTGGATAGGCCTTGTTCAAATCATGAAATTTCATACATACACGAATCGTACCCTGTTGTTTGTTGACTAGAACGAGATTTGACACCCATTGAGTCAATTGAATGGGGTAGATGAAACCATCTTTGAGTAGTTTCTCTACTTTAGTCTTAATAGTTGCTTCTTTCTTAGGATTAACCAGAAGAAGCTTCTACCGGACCTGCTTAGAATCAAGATATGTCATGATTTCGTGTTCGATGATTCTTGGATCTATGCCTGGCATTTCATCATAAGACTAGGAAAACACGTCATGAAATTCTTTAAATAAATTTGTGTAGATTCAAATCTCCTCGAGGGAGAAGTCTTGTCCAATGAAGACATTCTCCACGACACCAGGGGTTCTAGAGATATCAATAGGTATTGTTTTAGCGATGGTTTCCATATTTCCTTCAGCATAAATTATGTGCATAGCCAAAGTATTGATAGGACAAGACCTATTTCCAGTCATAGTCAAAGTGAATTCACTTGCTTCAATTCTTCTTAACTCTGGGAGGAAATAAGATCTATGATGGAGATCATCCCAGGGTCTATCTGGACTATTCATTGCCTCAATAATTGCCTCGTCTGAGGGCAAGACTAAGTATAAAGAATCAGTATCGTCAAGGTAACCTTGAGCCCAAATAGTCTCAAGAACCAGGTCTAACTCCTGTGTGGGAGTCAGATCAGGGTCGGCGAAATATTGCTAAGCTATAGAGTATGCAACTTCTATTGTGGACAAAAGCATGGCCATGCCATGGTGACTTGGCCCTTCCATCTTGGTTTATGGGGAAGGAAGAGTCCACATATTTTTAAAGTAAGTCGTGCGAAATGATGAGATTTGAAAATTTTCATCCCTAGGTTGGTCAGCGACAGTTGATATGTATTTGACATTGTGAGTCAAAGTCAAGTAATTGAAAGTACCCATCAAACGTGGGCACAAGCCAAACCCTATGTTGATGATTCCGTCATCAGGACCATGGATGCCTCCGATGAAGGTTCAGGACAGGAGAAGGATAACTGATCAATGGACACGATACAACCCTCGTGTGGAAACAAAAAGACCTAGAAAACGGTCACAACCATTGCTTGCATAGCATAGGTCCAATTCCTTCCTAACAAGAGACTGTAGTTGAGAGATGCATCAACCACTTCAACCTCGATGCACACGTTCTTCCCCCTAACTGCATGGGGAAAGAGCAGATTATTCCATGTGGTTAGAATGAATGATCGTCAAAAGAGGTAATAAGAGTAGGTGACAGAGACAAAACAGGTTGGCCAATGGCCTTCCAACATGCCAATGACATCACGCATGTCAAGGCACCCTCATCAACCACCTTGAAAAAAATGTTTCAAGTAAAATTTTTCGTGGTATAATCCACTACTATCTGAAATGCCATGTGGTAAGGGAGATGAGGTTTCAATTCAATCGTATCAAGCATGATCATTCCTAGATTTCAAGTCTCAACAGATCCTAAGGTAGCTAACAAAGCCTTTCTCAAATAAGGGCAGCTTTGGAGGACCTCCAAAGAAGACATTGTGCAGGGGGTTTGAGACAAATCCTCCACCACAGAGTAGTTCTGGGCGTCCCTTGTGTTTGGATTGTGGAAATATTTCTTGAACACACCTTTTGGGATGCATGTCATTGTTTCACCCAACGTCTTCTCAATATGGAGAGGAAGAGGTGGGTTTTTGACTTCTTTACCCTTCTCAGAGGTGTTTGGCATACCGTAGTCATGCATCCTAGTTGCTATGTGGGAATCACCTTTCAACATATACACATTCATAGACAAAGGATTACTCAAAGACAGAGGGGGTCCCTAATTTCCCGCATCCATGCTCAAAGAGGCTTGAGTTAAATTTTTCCCATGTTGAAATGGGTTCATTAACATAGCAGGTTGTTGTTGTGTCAAAATATTTTGGGCCTCCACAAGTCGAGGGCACACGTGAGTTGGATGGTCCTCCAAGAAAAGGTTACACAGATACTTTGAATTTTTCCTCTCGTTCTTCCTCCTGGAATGGGACCCAAACACCTTATTTTATAGGACAAAAAAGATAGTAATGATTGGGTGACTGGGGTAGGCGCTTGAGTCTTCTATGAGTCTTCTTTTTTTCTTTCAACTTCGACATCCAAGTTTCTGGTTCTAAATAGCTTAGATCTTTTCTCTTGTTCTCCAATCAAGTGTCCTATCCTCCTAGTCATGAAATATTTTAATTATTACTTCTTATTCTCTAAGACTTCCTCTTTTTATAACCTTATATTGTACCAGACATGCATACCTGGCATGAGGCCATCTTACTTGCTATTTTTTCCAAGCCATCATTGAATATCTCTTCTAAAAAACCATTCTTTTGAACATGTACATTCCTTGCACCACCACTACCCATGTACACATGCTAGTTGCGCCATTACATCCCATGTACACTCACAAAAAGCATGAAAAATAAAAATTGCAAAGGGATACGGGCTTTTCGGATGTTACCTAACTATTTGACCGCCCATAGCCAGTCACCCAACCGTTACTATATTTTTTGGCCTATAAAAGAAGGTGTTGGGGTCCCATTCTAGGAGGAATCATGAGAGAAAAGAAACTCTACCCATTTTAGTATTCCCCCTTTTCCCCAATATTTTTCAGCCACATTGCGAGTTTGAGCTAGAATTCCCTTTTCCTCCATTGCAAACCCTTGTCATTTCCCTAGAGAGGATTAAAGAGGAGAAGGATACGTGGAAGTAGTTGGTGCATGGTGAAGAGGATCCCAGGACCAAGTTCATGGAGAATTTTTTGGTCTCATATTGTAAGTGACTTTTGTGAGATTAATATAAAGAAATGATTTTCCCGTCCTACCAAATGATGTCTTCAATCTTTATGATTTATTTACATTTTGGTTACAGTATCTAACCCACTAATCTATATAAAAAATGAATGCTTATAGTTTCTTGTTTTTCTTTTGGTGAATGTAGTTCAGCCTTGGGAGGAGACTTGTAGTTGAGAAACAACCAAGCACAAAGGGATCGAAATTGGACACATAGTTTAAGGTAGGACTACCAGATCCATATACTTTGTTTCTTATATATGATTGTGGAGTAATGTCAGGATAGTTGTTAAAATTAGGAGACTCTAGATGGTTAGCTCTTCCTACACTATAGAACCCTGATGTAGTCTGTAGGGGGTTTTCCAGCTATTAGGAGAATTGGCGACCATACTGGGGTTGGGACCCCAACACCTTCTTTTATAGGCCAAAAAATATAGTAACGGTTGGGTGATTGGCTATGGGCAGTCAAATATTTAGGTAACGTCCCAAAATCTCGTATCCCTTTGCAATTTTTATTTTCCGTGCTTTTTGTGAGTGTATGTGGGATGTAATGGTGCAACTATCATGTGTACACAGGCAGTGGTGGTGCAGGGTGCATACATCTTCAAAAGAATGGTTTTGTAGAAGAATTGTTTAATGATGGCTTGGAAAAAATAGCAAGTAATATGGCCTAATTCTAGGTATGTATGTTTGGTGCAATTTAGGGTTATAACCAAAGGAAGTCTTAGAGAAGAAGAAGGAAGAATTAAAATATTTCATGACTAGGAGGATATCACACTTTATTGAACAACAAGAGAACATATTGAATCTATTTAGAACCAGAAAATTGGTTATCGAAGTTGAAATAACACAAGAAGACTCATAGAATATTGAAGCACCTACCCCAGCTAGAGAAGTATTTCCTGTGAACCCTATGAAGGAATCTCAAGAGACCACAAGAACCATAGTATGCTTTCTCCTTATAAATACTTGACCCAGACGAAGGGGAAGCACTCAAAAATAATCCCTCAATCATGTACTCTAAACCTCACGCAGTCCACTCTCTTGAATATGATGAAGATCCCACATTTTGGAAAGAACGAAGAGGTTAGTGCCTGTGTTAAGATCCTTCTCTCATGCTACCATGGAGGCTACCTATGGCTAGACTGACTCATCACATTCAATCCAACGTTGATCCATAGGATCACCAGATTGAGCATGCAGGGACCCGACCCATAAGACTTCTACCCAGGGAAAGATACAGATCGCACATTGGCACAGAGAATCAAAGACACATATGGCGATGTAGAAAAGGGAACATGAGGCTACAAGGTAGCTTCCATACATAATGGAGTAGTGCGCCTAGCCTACCAGTTGATCATAGGAAATATTGTGAGAAAGAACATACCTACATAGGTCACAGGATTTGTTGTTGACCTCACCGGAAAGTGTGTAGAAGGACTCCAAATGAACTGGGTGAAGAACTTGGTCAACCATATAAATTTAGACTGTCACAAAGCTCAGGATCAAGGCTATGAGTTCCACTTTAGCTGGCTTCTGATCCTCATCACATTTACTGCTTGGGAGATGCTAGAAGGTGTGATCTTCCTAGACATTGATCCATTTGAGCCACTTGCTACGAAGTTTACCACGCTCTTGCACTCAAGCGATATGGGAAAAAAGTGGCAGTCGAACGCGGTATTTCACACATATTATCTAAAAATGAAGAGGGCTACTAAATATGAACCTCGCATGACACCAAACACCCTGCAACAGTTCTGACCCCTCATGAAGTTCTGTGCAGATCGACACTTCATCTATATCACTGCATGAGAAGACAAGCATAAAGAGGAGCTTCAGTCATACTACAAGATCATAGAAGAGGACCTCAAGGAGATAACTAAAGATTGATCGGCAGACCTCCTTATCCCTATTGACTCTACAAAGATGTCTGATCCTAAACTTGACAGCTCAGAGGCTGTTCAAAAATAACACGACACCCCTAGAACCATTAGAAGTAAGAAAACCAATGAATTCCAATACTTAAGCAACACATCAAAAGAGACTACTTCAGTATCACCTGGTCGAGGGGGTGATGACGAAGTAGAAGAGACAAATGACGAAGAAGACTAGTAGAAGCAAGGAGAAGTAACACCTCCTAGGGATCCTATTGATGAGGTCGATCCCTTGAAGAAAAGGAAGGTTTCTCCCATGAAACCCACTTCCTGAAAGAAATCTAGAGCCACCTTAACTAAGATGAAGACTTTTCTCACTGTAGATGACTTTGAATTCATCATCGCAGTTGTAAATGAATCCTCCCAGGAAATCTTGCAGAAACATGAAGCCAATAAGGAGGAGATGTATGCCAAAATCGAGGTCGAACTCAAAGGAGTACAACAAGCCATTCAATCAAACGATGCAGTGTCCACTGTGCCCCCTCCATCAGAAGAAACGGAGTTGGAAGATGATCCTTCCCAACTCTGCAAACTAGCTGATGTGATCGAAGATCGCCTTCATCGAGCACAAGCTGAGAAAGACCAGGCCACAGTGGCCCCAAAACAAGACCAAGAAGAAATGGTAGAGAAACGATGGGTTGCACAAAAGGAGAAGAATGACCTTCAGTCCAAGTTTGAAGAAGAGAGGGTGAAAGTCAAGCAATAAAAAGAATAGTTTCTCAAAGAACATATTGGAGTCAAAGAAGCAGTCAATAGAACACTTTTCTCTGTGACAGGTTTAGAGAAAGAAGCAAAAGACTGAGTAGAGCATCCAGTAAAATATCTCATGAAAGATATCTAGCAGCTAGATCAAATAATAATAGACTTAGAGCTACGAACAATGCCCAACACTCTGCATGATGTGCGAGATCAAAGAGAAGCAACTTCTCGAAGCACAATTGAAAGAATCAAGGACCTTGTTGTGAAATGTAAAAAACTAAGTGATCACAGTGCCCAAAATTATGAGCGACTCACTGAGGATCTTGAATTAAAAGAACTAGAATCATAGCTCCAGGAGGAGAAGCAGCAAGTAGAAACAATACAGGTGTATTTGAAGCCCCCGTCAGTAGTTGAGAGGATGAAGCAATCCCAAGAACAATGTACTTATCAATAACAGGTCCACACCATTCAGAGCAAAGTCATGGAAGTGACTCAGAGGCTCCAACCTATACAATATGAGGCTTTCCAACTGTTCACAGAGATTGAAGGTCAAGGAGAAGAACTAGATCAAGTCATAACTGCATCTGAACAACGCTTAGAGGGACCTGTCAACAAAGTTGTTATCCAAGAGTTCATTGAGAATGAGGTCGTGACACAACAACCATTTGAGGATTTTGAAGAAGAGCTACCCAGACCAAAGTGACTTGGGATGAGTCACAAGTGAGTGTTGGGGCCTGTTGGACCTTAACCAAGTTTTGAGGATCCTTGGTCATGTTTGACCTATTTTTGGGTATTCGACAGGCTGTCGAAGGAGGAGCGCAAGTCGAAGCGGAGATCGAGGGATCTCAGCCCCTTTTTAGGTATTTTTTGGTTTTGGGCTATGTAATGAGTATGGGGATGTTGGCCCATGGGTTTACCCATGTTTAGGCCCAGTTTTGTAATGTATAAATAGAATTCTAGGTGATGTAAGAAATAGTAGGAAAAGAGGCTTGTTGTTGTGCTAAGTGCAAGTGGTAATTGTAAATGCTTCATGCATATTGTGTGAGACTTGCAGAGCTAACTGAAAGTGATTGCAAGATACTATGAAGAGGCTTTGTGTTGTAACTCAGGGAAGGAGGGTCTAGCAAAGTGTGCAGATCTCCTATCCTCTACAGAGTAAGATATCATGGCTCTATGCATGTAGAATATTGACAGAAAGAAATAAAGAAGAAGAGTTGGTGGACGTAGCCCCAGGGTGGGGGTGAACCATGCATATCTTGTGTTCTGATTTCTATGTGCCTTATGGTTGTTCTCTTATCTATGTGATTGAATGATTAGTGTTGAATATTGTGAATGAATGTTAGATTTAATCTATATTGGTATTCTTATTGCTTGAATCTATTGGATTTGTGTGAATGATGCGTTGATCTGTTATTAGGGTTTAGTTGTGTTGTAAACTAAGGTTGAATATTGATGAACTATAATTTATAAGTGCTCTGTTAGCATGTTATAGTCACATATATGTGTCCCAGCTAAGTTTGTAGACATCTAAGTACTACAAACACCCCTGCCTTTACCTTGGGTGAGACTTCATCTGCTTCGCAGGTGTTGCCGAAAGGGTCAGTAGTTAGGGTTTTGTTGGTGCATTGTTGTAGAATTGAACCCTGGGTATGCCTCTGTGACAAAAATGGGCTGAAGTAGATGGAAGGAGACCCACTGAAAGGAGATCATTAAGGCATCTCTCATCATTCAACACGAGATACAAAGCAGGAGCTTCATGATTTGGTGGAAATCGAATGAAGAACATGTTCACAAACCAATGACCCTGTGCATATTTCGTGTGTGCCAAGTGCAAGAGGTACACGAAAAAGACCCTCTGAATAACATCCAATGATGAAAACTACTGATAAAGGTGAGAAAACTACTAATAAGGATAATGGAATTCAAGAAAGTACATGAATCCCAATGTGTGAATAGATGTCTTATCGTCGAACACAAGGGAAACCACCCATTGAACAATCAATGATGAAGTTTTGATTGTTGGGGTCAAGGTTACCAATGATGAAAGTAGGTCCAAGGTGCACGATAGGACCAAAATATCATGTGATTTTGAGAAAAACTGAGCATGTGACCGACATGTAAAGTCAATAGTTCTGAGGAGTGGCCAAAATAGGTTGATAGACTTCCTTTGAAAAAGAGCATGAGACATATGGAGGAATCTAGCAGCATAGACCCAGTGATGAAACCATGAGATGTAGGAGGCATCAAAATATCTATAGGGACTGGAAGAGTAACCAGTCGGTAGAGAATACTCTGTAAAGAGATCAGCTTCCTAAGGCCATGCTAATCCCAAAATTATGATGATGAATGGACTCAATAACTTTGTGTTATGTTCAAAGGTGACACAAATGCTACCAATATAAGATAATACTCCTTTTGTGTCCCTCTTTTTTTGTTTTTTCATAGAAAAATGAATGTTATGATACAGAGGAGAAAATGAGTGTCGCAAGTAAGAAAAAATAGTTCCAACAGTGGAGCATACCTATGCTCAATGCAAGGAGATGCATGTGGGAGATGGACACTCAGGGGAATGTTCCCTCCTAGGTATATGGTGTCAAATTGCGAAGGATATAAACAAGGATCTGCTTGGTTGAGGATGCAAAAATGCTGAGGAAAATGGTTTATAACACAAAACAAGAACTGACTACAGGCTTAATACTGCAAACAAGGGCATGATATGCAATCACAACTTAACGCCAAAAAATGTCCTTTTTTATGTCTTCTAGTATACTTGGTCTGAAAAAGCTATAAACTTGTTCCAAATAGATGTCTTTTCAAATCCAATTTACGAGTCTGAAAGAGACTAGTTCACTGGAAAATATTTTAACTTTTTGATTACGATTCAGAAAATATCTTAACTAAGACTCATGACCTTTCAAGTCCAATTTAATGAGTATGAAAGGGACAACTCACTCGACAATATTTTTTTTTTTAGACAAGTTGGAAAAGAGCTTAAACCATACTCATGGATATTGTTCTAAGAAGCATATAATGGGGGAGGCCAAGGCTCCCATGCAGGACTTCTATGAAAGGTCAACAACTTACCAAGAGCCGACAAAATCTTGGGAAAACCCAAAGCTTTCCTAGTTGAGGAGGATAAAATACTTGCAGAGGTTACCTTATCCACAATATATCGAAGAACGCCCCTTATCTGGAATGGTGTAGAAGAAGGAATTCGAGGCTCTACAAGATCATTCCAATAAAATGAAACCACCCTAGGACTTGGAGGGAGCATACTCGAAGAGAGTGGAATGCTCCCTAGTGAAGAAGGTACACATCTAGAGATTCTAAGGACATGGTTGAAGAACACATCACCCTCCAAAAGAAGATTGGGATCAACCGAAGATTGCATCGGTAATGTAACTTACTTAGGCTTATCACTCTCCAAGAGAAGAGTGGATCGAACGAATATTGCATGGGAATGACCACTTATTCAACCATTGGTTGAATAGAATGTGAGACAAAAAGGTCAAGCGACGCAATACCCACAAAAATAGGAGTGGTTTCAGTTGAATATTGCATCGACATGACCACTCATTGAATAAGATGCGAGACAACAAGGTCAAGGGATGCATCAACCCCTAAAGGAAGAGGGGTGTTAGTCGAATATTTCATCATCATGAGTGTTGTATCAACCAAAGAAGTTTGGGAATCCAAAGATGACTCAGAACCCAAAGGGCCCCTAGGAAAGTACCATGCATCTTGTACCACAATAGTAGTAGGGCACAAATGAGTAAGGTGATCTCCTTTGCAAAGCCTACACAGGAACTTGGGCTTACATCTTACACGTCTAGGATTATCATTCATATGAATTCTCCAACATAACTTGCAATGGCTGGTGACATGCTCCCAACATGACTTGCAGAGGCTAGTAGAAAATCCCCAACATGACCCACAAAGGTTGGTGATGAATCCCCAACATGACTAGTAGAGGTTGGTGATGTATGTGCAGTGTGACTAGCAATGACTAGACTTGTGCCCCTATCATGACTTGTAGAAGCTGGTTGTTGGTCTTCAACATGACTAGCAAATGTTGTCGACCCATCTCCAACATGACTCACAGAGGTTTTTGATGTAATTCTAGTATGTAGTTGACCCTTACAAGATGAAGTCGAAGAAGGTAGGGTCCAAGGATCACTTAAATAGGAAGTGCATAAAGAAATGGACCTCCCTATCGAAACATGCCTACTGGACATAGCATAAACATGGTGAATTAGTGTCGTGAAGTTTAAATTACCCATAAGGGAAGAATACATTATGACACCAATATTCTCAATTGTCGGTTGATAATTGTTGATCAAAGGGATAGACGATCTAATAGATGCATTAAGATTAGAGTATGCAAAGGATAATTTGTTGATCATCACGATCTTCCCTTCATGAGGAAATAAAGAGTAAGGAATACAAATGATATGATAGAGACCATAACATAGGTCCAATTGCATCCTAGTAACAAGTTATAATCAAGAGGCGCATCAACTACCTCTAACGTCTTCCCACCTAACTAGACCAGAAAGGTATGGAGAATATCGTGAGGGAGTAAGCAATGACCACCAAAAGAATTAAACATGTTCGATGACTTGGAAAGAGTTGGAGAAGTGAGAGCTTTCCAACAGATCAGGGACATCACACACATAGTAGCGCCTTCATCAATAACCTTGTGTTTGATGGTATACTTTGAGTAATCCATGTGGATTTGAAAAGCCACATGGTAAGGCAAGCAAGGCTTCACATACGTGACATCAAACTTGATAAATTTTGAGCCACTAGGTTCTAGACATCCTAAAGTAGATAGTAATACATTCCTCTTTGAAGGACACGTCTAGAGTACCGCCAAAGCTGACATCACACAAGGGGTTTGACCTAGGTCTTCAATAATAGAGTAGTTATGGGTGGCTCTAGCATTTGGAAAAACTCTCTATGGATAGGGTAAACCACAATAGATGGAAATGACTGAAGAAATAAACTATATCCCAACAACATGCTATATAAACCAATATGCAAGAGAGATAAGAAAGAGGCCTACCTCATCTAGATGTTGGATGATGTCCATTGTTGATCACTTTGACCCAAAGCTATATATCTGCAACAAGTTCTCATCAAACAAGCAAAGCAAGCATATGGTGACAATATAAAAGGTTAGCACATTAGATAGCATAATCAATTAATATACATGAAAAATATCCCCATGGATAATAACTCATATATTTGCAAGATATCAATTGGACGGGAAATGAGTATTTATATTAATAAATGATCAACATAAGTGAAAATATTACAAACTTTCGTGTTGGCATGGTTCGGAACTAAGAAACTAAGTTCCTTCTAGTTGGGCCTTCACCACTTCAATCCTCCACCAAAGGCAAGCTCATAGAAGGGAGACAATGAGGTTCTCCATCAATAAGGGAAGAGCTTGGGGGATGAACACTGTGTTTAGACTTAAAGGACAAAGGGATGCAGACTCAATCTGAAGTAATAATTTCTCTAGAGTAACTTTTCTCTCAAAGTTGAATTATTTCTCCTCCTTTCCATAGCTTAGAATTGGCCCATTTATAGCCTTCAAATCAAACTGAAGGGTCGAGTTGGAGCATTTCAGTATATGGAAGGGAAAGGATCAGAGTGTTGTGACTTGGAAACCTAACATTTAATTTTCATTTTATGGAACAAATCTCGATGTACGTGGGTTGTAGTGGAGCATCCTGCATATACGCATGTTGTATAGTCTACAAGGTGCGTACATGTGGAAAAATATGTATTTTTAGCTCTGTATTTATCAAACAGGATGATAAGTCTGCATAGGGAAATGGAAAAAGGCCCTCTGTGCAAGAATTCATAGGGTGAGGAAAATCTTGCTATAACATAAACAAGCTCCCTCTTGCACCCAATTATGAGATTCTCCTCTCGTGTCAGAAACATGTCATCCACATGTAGGATCAATGGGAAACCATCCCCAAGCTCATCAAATAATCGTCTGATCTGCATACATGAGACTCCTTCTCATGTATCTTGTGGTTTCTCTATGTACACTTCTTCTGGCTACTGGATAAAGTGTCTCATCATAATATTCTCCCTCTTGTTGGGAGAAACCTTGGGCCATAGATCAAGCTTTGTGCATATATATGTTTCCATCTGCAACATGCTTTATTATGTAGATAAACTTGGAAGTCACCATTGACTTCACTTCTGGTTTCAGAACCAAGGAAAGAATCCATATCCCAGTCCTTTTGATTGGATTCCTTGTTTATCACTAAAATAAGGGAAACCTCCCAGGAAGTCTCATATCTCCTCGAAGACTCGGAATATTTGATCTAGTTTCATGTCTGTCAGTCCTAGAAGACATCTCTTCTCCTATATGAATATGAGGAGGAATACTTTCTTAATGAAATTATTTAAACAATTGACTCTCTCTGATATCAGGCTCACTCTGAGTCTACATTATCCTATGAACTGTCTTGGGGAGGTTGCTCCTCCCTATTGGATCCTAAGGGATGACTCCCTATGAAATCTAGTTCCTTTTGAGATGGTACTTGGTGGGGCCACCTGGTCACCACTAGTGGAGACATCTTCTCCTTCTCATCATATGGCTCATAAATGCCATATATTGTATCCCCCTTTGCATCCTACAAAGTATCATGAGACCATGTTGGCCTCTTTCTGGTTACTATAATGATTCTGGGTAGGCCCTTATGGATTTAATGACTCTTCCTAGTGCACTGAAGAGAGATCAATTGAATCAATATCCATATGAGATACTCTATTTTTGCAAAGGTATTTTTCTTTCCAGAAGGTTCTAACTTCATCCTTCTCTCCTTCATTACATGGATGTGCACAACTCTATGTCTGGATAGTCTGCTCCATGTCTTAAATATAGACCATCTAATTTTTTTCTTCCTACAACTATCATTATATCTCCCTCTCATAGCTATTACCTATGACCTATCTGGAACAAGAAACGAGAACAATGATATCTCCATGGTAATATCCATGGAGTTTACTAGATAACATGCCTCGAACAAGATCAACCAAGAACATATCATAGAGGATATTAATTTATCTTGTAAACAAGTGCATTATTAATGGTAGTCGTACCAACAATAATCAAGTGTTACTAGCAATAACAATGGAATTAATAGAATTCTAAATATGTATACTCTAGTTACAACGCATACTTAAACTACATCAATATAAGGAATATCAAACGTAATATTGAAACCTCGAGTTTATCTGTTGATGTTCCGACCTGGGTTGTATTCTATAGTTTATTGATCTTATGCTTGGCAAAAAGATCCATTCTCCCGCAAACACCCTCAAGATAGTGATACAATTTAGACTTATACAAGTACATACCTCTCGCAACAATGGAAAACAATGGAAGGAAACGAAAATTCCTAAAAATTCAAAGTGCTCCAACTTGCAATATGAAGATATCTAGAGATGTGCTAGGGTAAGGTGCACTAGGAAAACCAAAACTTTGTCCAATACTTCAAAGAAACTTTTACTACAACTGGCATGAAGGAACTTGAACGATTAGGATTTCAGGGGGTACACTAGGGTAGGGCACACTGCTCTGTGAAAGAATCATCCCCAACTTCCTTGGGACAATGCTCAACAATATTGTCAAGGTATTGAAGCTGTAAGGAGCCGCTATAGCGATCTTCCTTCCAGTGGTCAAACTGTTTTGAAGGTAACCAACTCTGATCCCATGTTGGATTTTTTCCTATGCTCGTTTCACCATAAACAATGTCACATCATTGTCACCCAACCATAGGAATTCATATAATCCAACCTTGAGAACACTAACCTTTACTTAGATAGATTTTTTTCACAAAGAAGGTCCAATAAGATAAAACTGAGCACAATTGATAGCTCAACCAAAAATACCACCACAACTACATCAACAACAACATACAAAGGTAGCACACCTCCTCAAGGAGTAGCGCACAGGAGAGAGATACCAAAAGAATGAACAAGAATAAACTGTTGAACTGCAGCTACTACGTCACCCCCTCCAAACTTGTGCCTTTCTTCTGTGTAGCTGGGAGAGTGTGAGTGAGTGAACAAATGAGCCAAGACTTCCTCTATTTATAGTCTTTTTGGCCACTAGACTAGGTTGACTTCTTCTTTGGACAAGTGTCTTTTCATTATTAATTTATTCTTCTTGTCTGAATTCTCTTATAAGGTATTTCAATATCTGTTCAATGGATCTCTTACTTCCATAATCCTTTCCACATCGAAGAAATATCACCTAGGAGGGAAATATCTATTGATGGATGCAACTATGTGAGACATTCTCCAACTTACAAAACTGTGAGGTGTGGATCATTGTAGCTATGTGAGTCTTTCTCTTAGCTTACAACCTGAGATAAAGCCCCTAAGAAGGGTACATGGTCCCTTCCTAAGACAAACATAGGAATGTAGAGATGACCTCCTCCATTCAGAGAGTTGAGAAGAACTTCATATGATTATCTAGTGGAAAAGGCGATCTATTGAGTTAGACGTGCATGTGGCGGAGCACAAGGTTAAAGTGTGAAATCCAAAAGTGTTGGGTGCAACGTCATGTGAAAAGAAATGAAGATGATTTATTAGCCTCCTTTAAGTAATAGAGTTGATGAGAATACTCCAGATGATTCTCATGTGTGAGGCAATGGGAAAGAATATCTGTAGAGTGGACATGTTTGTGGACGAGAATAGGTGAACGTGTGAAGATCTGGTTCTTCTATGTAATGCAGTGAACCAGACCTATGACATCCCTATGGATGTGCCCCTAGTGGATGAGCACTAGTGGGTGTATCAAATCCTTTGCTATATATTGTTCAAGAGTCAGACCTACCTGTAACCCTAATTGTTACAGGTCGTCCCCACCTCAATGTGATTAATAATAAATGTAAAAGATAATTAATCTGGATAATAATAATAATTATTATTATTATTATTATTATTATTATTATATTATGAATTAAGTGAGGTCGACCCTATTGAGACAATAGACACTTCTATTGATAGGACATGTCTAATATAAGTAAAGGAATATTCCCTATTATGGGAACACATCCTTCATGTGAGTTTGGAAATTTCAGCAAGTACACTTCTTTGGGAAAATGTGTGCACCTCTCTTGGGTGCTAGAGTTATAGGTTTTGAGGAACCCTCTTGTGTGCTAATGTATTTCTTGGTGGTGAAGGTATTTCTATTGAAGAATATAGAAAAGGATTTGGCTGGGTTTTCTTCTCTTGTTTAGAAGGGTTTCCCAGGATACATTTTGTGTTCTTGTGCATGGTGTTTCTTCTTGTGATCTTGGTTCCTGCAACATTATTGTCTATGGTTAAGTTAAATGAAAAAATGGAATGAAATTCATGCTTAACTGAGCTTATTGAAAAATCAACATGGTATCAGAGCATGGGTCTTGAAGAACCCATTTCACAAGCTACAATCTTTTACCAGTCATCCCCCCTGTTCTGTAGAACCGTACGACCCTCCTAGGGTTTCCATAAAATTTTGTACAACCTCCTTTTTAGTGGTAATTCAGCCCTTAATACATTGACGTTGGGGATACTTTCAGTACAAAAGAGTACGACCTCTTCCAATGCATCTCTAAAATCTCTCAAAATGAAATTCCGAGAAATTTTTATTTTTGGACCTAAGGTTTCTAGGGTGTCGAAAATTCCTGCAAAATATTAATTCTAGGTTTCTGAAGAAATGTTTTCTTGGATCAGAAAGCATCTCTTTGGTACTAACAAATTGATATTGACAGTCATAAGTCCAAAATAATCCAAGGTTTCTAATTCAACCTAATCATTAGGTTTTCAAAATCCAGTCGGCAAGTATTCAAAGAAACCAATCAAATGAAGAACAAAACATTAGTAGAATATAGGCTTGATGGAGCAAGAAACTTTAGCCCCTAGAAATCAAAGATTCTAGTCACTCTTTAATGATATGACCTCTTGTATGTAACAACTAAAAATCTACCACACACATCTACAATAATAGAGAAGAAGATAACAAAAGTAGAATATGTCAAAGCAAGAAAAATCAGCATCTACTCAGTAAGAGATCACCTCTTGCCCCATATTGCCAATCTCAAGACAACCTATGATATGCATAAAAATTTAAAAGGAATGTTTGAAAGTGAAAACACTCTCAGATATCTTACCTTAAAGATCCAACTTCAAAGTACCAGGATGACGAAGGGTGACACCGTTTCACTCTTCTTTATGAAGTTATCAAAGATTAAATAACAACTAGAGACCATTGGGGAAATCATGTCTAATAGATAACTTGTCTTAACCACTCTGGAATATTCCAAAATCATGGGATCCTTTCATTCAGAGTATCACTGGAAGAGAAGATCTACCAACATTTGAGTGTCTATGGACATATTTCACTCAAGAAGAACTTAGACTTAGAAATAGAGGAGTGGAAGATTCCTCAGAAGAAAATCATGCCCTTGCACTTGATACAAAGAAGGGAGGAAAATTCAAAAGAAATTTTAGGAAAAAATTTAAAGGTGAAAATTCTTCTTCCAATCCAAGTTATCAAAGAAGATATGTTTCAGAAATTCAGTGCTTCAGATGTGACAAGTATGGAAACATTGCAAGGAATTGTCCAACCAGGAAGAAGGGAAGATAATATTCTTCCACCACTGACATTGATCCAGATCCACCTCAAAAGAGTGAAGAGAAGAGAAAGGAGAAGTACTTCCTCTAAAAGGGACATGACTACAACTAGGTAAATCAATTGATCTCTAATTTTATAGTTGATTTCATTTTTTCAAATAAATGAAGGATATTATTCCTAGTATGGGAGCTCTCAAATATTTGGACCATTATCCCTGGTACGAGAGTCCAAACCATATTTAATTTTTTCATCATATAAGAACAAGAAGAAATGTTGTCCTTGTAAGAGAGAAAGCCTTTCAGAGATCCATAAAATCTCAGATGCAGATTGACAGTAAGACAAATATCTTCTCCCCCTTCAACAATTCAGAGGGAGACAACCATTACTCCAATTGATCCAGCTATTCCAGTTAATATGTTCAGAGATATTGTAGTAGGGAACAAAATCCCTAACTAGTCTCACTCTTTAAGTGGAAGAGAAACATATAAGCCTCTCAAGGCACATCCTGAGAAAGAAAAATAGATTTTTGAGCTATCCTTTAGTCATGAGCCACCTTATTGATGTTGAGACTCCTGAGAAGAAACATGAGAACATGTATGGAAAGATGCCATAACATAATAATACCAGTATATCTTAAAGAATGATGTATAAGATATTATTCAGGGACCAGAAGGGAAGTTTGTGGTAGCTTCCAACTAGATCTATAAAATCAAACATGCAGTTGATGGAAGTGTTGAGAAATACAAAAAGATATCTTTAGCCAGAGGTTTCTCACAAATAGAGGGAGTCTTCTATGATAAGACACTTGATCCAGTAAACCCAATACACTTCCATCCATACTACCATCCATGAGTTGAAAACTATATCAGAAAGATAGATTCTTGATGAGTTTACATTTCAGCAAGAATGTTGTTAATACAAACCTATATCAATACAGTGTTGGTAACGAGAGCCTAATTTTTATGACTACTTCTTGGGACAAGAAGTGTGACAAAGGACTGATGAGATTTTCTTGAGTCAAGGAAAATATACAGTGAAAATTATTAAAGAAGTTTAGTATGACAGAATGAAAAATCCATCATGATGGATTTAAAGAAAAAGATTGATAATGATTCAGACTAGACTGATCCATATTTGATTGGATCATTGATGTACCTAGTTAACACCAGACCTGATTTATGCCATGCAGTGAGTGTTCTTAGTCATTTCAAGAGTCAACCGAGACAGACTCACTAGACAACATCAAAACATGTATTGAGATATATATGAGGCACAGTTGTATATGGCCTGAGATATGTGTCAAGTGTGAACTAGAGTTTTCAGGATATGTCAATCCAGATTGAGAAGAAAGTACAATGAAATAGAAGAGAACATCCGCTTGTCATTCTACCATGGATTTTTCCATGGTTTCCTATTGTAGAAGGAAACATAACTCTGTGACCTTGAGCAACACAGAGGCAGAGTATATAGCATTGAGTGTACGAAGAAATATGGCAACATAGAGGCAGAGTATATAGCAAGAGAGACGAATTATGGATGTCATCACAAGAACGAAAACCACAAAATCATCACAAGAATGACAACGATGGACGACCCTCTTCATCACAAGAGAAATGACATATACTATTTTCTACGATGAACAAGTCATCTGAAGAGCGATGAACAGTCAATAGTTGCGACAAACTATTCATACAATTGATGATCATGTTCTTCGCAAGACAAATGCCATATCCTAGTTTATGTGACCAAAAATTTGTTGTAAGAGTGAAGAACATTTGATAGTTCCAAAGAACTATTCATACGATCCACGTTCATGTTCGTTGCAAGAAAAATACCATATCCCAGTTTTTGCGACCAACAAGTCATCGTAAGAGAGACGGACAGTCGATATTTGCAATGAACTATTCATAATATTGAAGATCGTGTTCATCGCAAGAAAAATACCATATCCCAGTTTCTATGAAGAACAAGTCATCACAAGAGCAATGAACGGTCGATAGTTGTGACAAACTGTTCATATGATCCACGATTGTGTTCATCGCTAGACAAACACCATATCCCAGTTTTTGCGATGAACAAGTCGTCGCAAGATAAATGAACAGTTGGTAGTTGCGATGAATTATTCATATGCTCAGTGATTGTGTTTGTCACAATACAAACACCATATCCTAGTTTCTGCGATGAACAAGTCGTCGCAACAACGATGAAATATATTTATTTAAAAATATATATATATATATTAAAGATTAATTCAAGAATGAGGACAATTACAAAGTTTCTACTAAATGGAATATGTGAAATATTTTCTAGTAAATATTCTTGAAAGAGAAATATTTTCATAGTATGAGAAATATTTTCATAGGTGTGAAGATGGAAAGTAAAATAATTATCCCAAGTCTCTAGCAATTCTCAAAATTTTCAAATTATATCCAAGCCTTCCAAGTGTCGTAAATGATGATATGAAGTCCACTAAATGAAACAAGTGAAGGTATGATAGAGTTATTTATAGTGAAATTCATATGGGAGTGAGATCCATGGGGGTGGAAAATATTTTTCTCATGTGCCTTCACAATTCCATGAATGGCACTTGATGGTAAACCTCAGTTTCATAACTAGGATACATATTCGTAGATTAATGTGGATAATGATTTGAGAGATTCAATTTTCCAAGAGGTGACATGAATTTTGAAAGTGCACGGTGGCTTCATCAAACTACCACTCCCGAGCTAAGCATGGATACTTAAAAAGAGAGTGCATCCCTCATGTTGGCAAACAAATATGTTAGATTTCAAGAAGTACCCTATGAAAAAAACTATGTTTTGATGAAAAAAACCTATGGAGTATCTCAATCTACACCACAATTTCTTTTGTCGTAGAGGGAGAGTTTTGTACATTATATTTAGGCTTCTTTTCCTTTTAGAAGTCTTGGTTTGGGGGCATGAACCTAACTTGTTTATTATTAAGGAGCATTGATGGAGGATTTTCACTATCCTAAACTTTATGAATCACAAAAGCCACTTTTAATGACATAAGGTGAAGAACATAATTTTGATATGGCATAGCTTTTAGGTCCTTCGATGTGTGAAAAAGTGTGGTTATAAATGAAAATGAGTACTTAAAGTATATTGTTGGAAATAGAAATGCAAGAAGTCACAATAATAAGAAAGTGATATATATATATATATATATATATATATATATATGAAATTCCTTCTTCCTTTATCCAAATATGGAAGTTCATTTTAATTTATGCACACTTAAATGAATTAAACTACATGGTTGGAGCAATTAACAGAGAGTGGAAAAATTCAATCTACATACAGAGCTTTATAGAAG
>JASDQU010104240.1:0-14921 GCA_032191745.1 Picea mariana | reverse complement strand
TGTAGAAGGACTCCATATGAACTGGGTGAAGAACCTGGTAAACCATATAAATTTAGACTGTCACAAAGCTCAGGATCAGGGCTATGAGTTCCACTATTGCTAGCTCCTGATCCTCATCACATTTACTTCTTGGGAGACGCCGAAAGGTGTGACCTTCCTAGACATTGATTCGTTCGAGCCACTTGCTACAAAGTTTACCACGCTCTTGCACTCGAGCGATATGGGAAAAAAGTGGCAGTCGAATGCGGTATTTCACATATATTATCTCAAACTAAAGAGGGATACTGAATATGAACCTTGCATGATGTCAAACACCCTACAACAATTTCGACCCCTCATGAAGTTCCATGCAGATTGACACTTCCTCTATATCACAGCATGAGCAGACGAGCATAAAGAGGAGCTTTAGTCATACTACAAGCTCATAGAGGAGGACCTCGAGGAGATAACCAAGGATTGGTCAGCAAAGTTGCTTATCCCTACTGACTCTGTAGAGATGTTCGATCCTTAACTTGACAGCTCAGAGGCTGCTCAAAAAGAACACGACACCCCTAGAACCATTAGAAGGAAGAAAACCAAAGAAGTCCAAGACTTAAGCAGTGCAGCAAAAGAGACTGCTTCAGTATCACCTAGTCGAGGGGGTGATGACGAAGTAGAAGAGACAAATGACAAAGAATACCAGTAGAAGCAAGGAGAAGTAACATCACCTAGGGATCATGTTGATGAGGTTGATCCCTTGAAGAAAAGGAAGGCTTCTCCCATGAAACCCACTTCCCAAAAGAAATCTAGAGCCACTTTAACTAAGATGAAGTCTGTTCTCACTGTAGATGACTTTGAATTCATCATCACAGTTGTAAACAACGCCTCCCAGGAAATCTTACAGAGACATGAAGCCAATAAGGAGGATATGTATGACAAAATAGAGGTCAAACTCAAAGGAGTACAATAGGAAATTCAATCCAGCGGTGCAGTCTCCACTGTGGCCCCTCCATCAAAAGAACTAGAGTTGGAAGATGAGTCTTCCCAACTCTTCAAACTAGCTAATGTGATCAAAGATCGCCTTCATCGAGCACAAGCTGATAAATACCAGGCCACAGTGGCCCCAAAACAAGCCCAAGAAGAAATGGTAGAGAAATGACGTGTTGCACAAAAGGAGAAGGATGACCTTTAGTCCAAGTTTGAAGAAGAGAGGGCGCAAGTCAAGCAATAAAAAGAATAGTTGCTCGCAGAACATCTTGGAGTCAAAGAAGCAGTCAATATAACACTTCTCTCTGTGACAGGATTAGAGACAAAAGAAAAAGACTGAGTAGAGCATCCAATAGCATAGCTCACGAAATCTATCCAATAGCTAGAGCAAAGAATAACAGACTTAGAGCTACAAACAGTGCCCAAAACTCTGCAGGATGTGTGAGATCAAAGAGAAGCAACTTCTCAAAGAACAATTGAAAGAATCAAGGACCTCGCCATGAAATGTAAAAAACTAAGTGATCGCAGTGCCCAAAATTATGAGAGACTCACTAAGGATCTTGAATTAAAGGCACTAGAGTCACAGCTCCAAGAGGAGAACAAATAAGTAGAAGCAATACAGGCGCAGTTGAAGCCCCATCAGCAGTCAAGAGGATGAAGCAATCCCAAGAACAATGTACTTATCAAAAACAGGTCCACACCATTCAGAGCAAAGTCATGGAAGTGACTCAGAGGCTCCAACCTATACAAGATGAGGCTTTCCAAATGTTTGCAGAGATTGAAGGTCGAGGAGAAGAACTAGAGCAAGTCGTCACTGCATCTGAAAAATGCTTAGAGGGACCTGTCAACAAATTTTTTATCCAAGAGTTCATTGAGAATGAAGTCGTGACACAACAACAACTCGAGTCTTTTGAAGCAGAGATACCCAGACCAGAGTGACTTGGGACGAGTCACAGGTGAGTGTTGGGGGCTTGTTGGCCCTTAACCAAGTTTTGATAATCCTTGGTCATGTTTGACCCATTTTTGGGTATTCGATAAGCTGTCGAAGGAGGCACGGAAGTTGAAGTGGAGATCGATGGATCTCATCCCCTTTTTAGGGATTTTTGGGTTTTGGACTATGTAATGGGTATGGGGTTGTCAGCCCATGGGTTTACCCATGTTTAGGCCCAGTTTTGTAATGTATAAATAGAATTCTAGGTGATGTAATAAATAGTAGGAAAAGAGGCTTGGTGTTGTGCTAAGTGCAAGTGGTGATTGTAAATGCTTCATGCATATTGTGTGAGACTTGCAGAGCTAAGTGAAAGTGATTGTAAGATACTGTGAAGAGGATTTGTGTTGTAACTCAGGGAAGGAGGGTCTAGAAAAGTGCGTAGATCTCCTATCCTCTACATAGTAAGATATCATGGCTTTGTGCATGTAGAAGATTGAC
Source organism: Picea mariana (assembly GCA_032191745.1). Lineage (NCBI taxonomy): Eukaryota > Viridiplantae > Streptophyta > Pinopsida > Pinales > Pinaceae > Picea > Picea mariana. Next base: position 12,526 of record JASDQU010104240.1, on the reverse strand, counting down.
AGAAATAAATAAAGAAGAAGAGTTGGTGCACGTAGCCCCAAGGTGGGGGTGAACCACGCATATCCTGTGTTGTGATTTCTATGTGCCTTATGGTTGTTCTCTTATCTATGTGATTGAATGATTAGTGTTGAATAATGTGAAGGAATGCTAGATCTAATCTATATTGGTATTCTTATTGCTCGAATCTATTGGATCTGTGTGAATGATGCGTTGATCTGTTATTAGGGTTTAGCTGAGTTGTAAACTAAGGTTGAATATTGATGAACTATAACTGCTAAGTGCTCTGTTAGCATGTTATAGTCACATATATGTGTCCTAGCTAAGGTTGCATACATCTGAGTCCTGTAAACACCCCTGCCTTTACCTCAGGTGAGACTTCATCTGCTTCGCAGGTGTTGCCGAAAGGGCTGGTAGTTAGGGTTTTGTTGGTGCAGTGTTGTAGCGTTGAACCCTGGGTATGCCATTGTGCCAAAAATGGGATAAATTATATGGAAGGAGACCCACTGAAAGGAGAGAATTAATGCATATCTCATCATTCAACACGAGGTACAAAGCAGGAGCTTCATGATTTGGTGGAAATTGAACAAAGAACATGTTCACAAACCAATGACCCTGTGCATCTTTCGTGTGTGCCAAGTGCAAGAGGTACATGAAAAAGACCCTCTGAATATCATCCAATGATGAAAAATACTGACAAAGTCGAGAAAACCACTAATAAGGATAATGGAATCCAAGAAAGTACATAAATCCCAATGTGTGAATAGATGTCTTATCGTCGAACATAAGGGAAACCACCCATTCAAGGATCAATGATGAAGTTTTGACTACTGGGGTCAAGGTTACCTACCAATGATGAATGTAGGTCTAGGATGCATGATAGGACTAAAATATCATGTGATTCTGAGACAAACTAAGCATGTGACCAACATGCAAAGTCAATAGTTCTGAGGAGTGGCCAAAACAGGTTGATAGACTTCCTTTGAGTAAGAGCGTGAGACATATGGAGGAATCTCGAAACATAGACCCAGTGATGAAACCATCAGATGTAGGAGGCATCAAAATATCTATAGGGACTGGAAGAGTAACCAGTCGGTAGAGAATACTCTGTAAAGAGCTCAGCTTCCTAAGGCCATGCTAATCCCAAAATTATGATGATGAATGGACTCAATAACTTTGTGCTATGTTCAAAGGTGACACGAATGCTGCCAATATAAGATAATACTCCCTTTGCGTTCGTCTTTTTTTGTTTTTTCTTAGAAAAATGAATGTTATGATACAGAGGAGAAAACAAGTGTCACAAGTAAGAAAAAATAGTTCCAATAGTGGAACATACCTATGCTCAATGCACGGAGATGCATGTGGGAGATGGACACTCAGGGGAATGTTCCCTCCTAGGTATAGGGTGTCAAATTGTGAAGGATATAGACAAGGCTTTGCTTGGTTGAGGATGCAAAAATGATGAGGAAATTGGTTTATAATGCAAAACAAGAACCGACTACAGGCTTAATACTGCAAGCAAGGGCATGAGATGCAATCACAACTTAACGCCAAAAAATGTCCCTTTTTATGTCTTCTAGTATACTTAGTTTGAAAAAAGTATAAACTTGTTCCAAATAGATGTCTTTTCAAATCCAATTTACGAGTCTAAAAGAGACAAGTTCGTTGGGAAATTTTTTAACATTTTTATTACAAGTCGGAAAATATCTTAACTAAGACTCATTACCTTTCAAGTCCAATTTAATGAGTGTGAAAGGGATAAATCACTCGACAATATTTTTGTTTTTAAGACAAGTTGGAAAAGAGCTTAAATCATACTCGTGGATATTGTTCTAAGAATCATATAATGGGGAAGGCCAAGGCTCCCATGTAGGACTTATATGAAAGGTCAGCAACTTACCAAGAGCCGACAAAATCTTGGGAAAACCCAAAGCTTTCCTAGTTGAGGAGGATAAAATACTTGCAGAGGTTACCTTATCTACAATATATCGAAGAATTCCCCTTATCTGGAATGGTGTAGAAGAAGGAAGTCGAGGCTCTACAAGATCATTCCAATAAAATGAAACCACCCTAGGACTTGGAGGGAGCATACTCGAAGAGAGTGGAATGCTCCCTAGTGAAGAAGGTACACATCTAGAGATTCTAAGGACATGGTCAAAGAATGCATCACCCTCCAAAAGAAGATTGGGATCAACCGAAGATTGCATCGGTAATGTCACTTCCTTAGGCTTATCACTCTCTAAGAGAAGAGTGGATCGAACGAAGATTGCATGGGAATTCCCACTTATTCAATCGTTGGTTGAATATAATGTGAGACAAAAAGGTCAAGCGATGAAATACCCACAAAAATAGGAGTGGTTTCAGTTAAATATTGCATCGACATGACCACTCGTTGAACAGGATGCGAGACAACAAGGTCAAGGGATGCATCAACCCCTAAAGGAAGAGGGGTGTTAGTCGAATATTGCATCATCGTGACTGTTGTATCAACCAAAGAAGTTTGGGAATCAAAATATGACTCAGAACCCAAAGGGCCCCTAGGAAAGGACCACGCATCTTGTACCACAGTAGTAGTAGGGCACAAATGAGTAAGGTGATCTCCTTTGCAAAGCCTACAAAAGAACTTGGGCTTACATCTTACACGTCTAGGATTCTCAATCGTATGAATGTCTCAAGCATAACTTGCAATGGATGGTGAAATTCTCCCAGCATGATTTGAAGAGGCTAGTAGCAAATCCCCAACATGACCCACAGAGGTTGGTGATGAATCCCCAACATGACTAGTAGAGGTTGGTGATGTATGTGCAGTGTGACTAGCAATGACTAGACTTGTGCCCCTATCATGACTTGCAGCAACTGGTTGTTGGTCTTCAACATGACTAGCAAAGGTTGTCGACCCATATCCAACATGACTCACATAGGTTGGTGATGTAATTCCAGTATGTAGCTAGCCCTTACAAGATGAAGTCAAGGAAGGTAGGGTCCAAGGATCACTTAAATAAGAATTGCATAAAGGAATGGACCTCCCTATCTAAACATGCCTACTGGACATAGCGTAAACCTGGTGAATCAGTGTCATGAAGTTGAAAGTACCCATTAGGGAAGAATACATTATGACACCAATATTCTTAATTATCGGTTGATAATTGTTGATCAAAGGGATTGACGATCCAATAGATGCATTAGGATTAGAGTATGCAAAGGATAATTGGTTGATCATCACGATCTTCCCTTCATGAGGAAACAAAAAGTACGGAAGACAAATGATATGACAGAGACCATAACATAAGTCCAATTGCATCCTAGTAACAAGTTATAATCAAGAGGTGCATCAACTACCTCTACCGTCTTCCCACCTAACTAGACCGGAAAGGTACGGAGAATACCATGAGGGAGGAAGCAATGACCACCAAAATCACTAAACATGTTCGATGACTTGGAAAGAGTTGGAGAATTGAGAGCTTTCCAACAGATTAGGGACATCACACACATAGCAGTGCCGTTATCAATAACCTCATGTTTGATGGTATACTTTGAGTAATCCATGTGTATTTGGAAAGCCACATGGTAAGGCAGGAAAGGCTTCACATCCGTGACGTCAAACTTGATAAATTTTGAGCCACTAGGTTCTAGACATCCTAAAGTATATAGTAAGGCATTCCTCTATGAAGGACACGTCTAGAGTACCGCCAAGGCCGACATCACACAAGGGGTTTGACCCAGGTATTCAACAATAGAGTAGTTATGGGTGGCTCTAGCATTTGGAAAAACTCTCTATGGATAGGGTAAACCACAACAGATGGAAATGACTGAAATCAACTATATCCCAACAACATGCTATATAAACCAATATGCAAGAGAGATAAGAAAGAGGCCTACCTCATCCAGATGTTGGATGGTGTCCATCGTTGATCACTTTGACCCAAAGCTATATATTTGCAAGAAGTTCTCAACAAACAAGCAAAGCAAGCATATGGTGACAATATAAAAGGTTAGCACATTATATAGCATAATCAATTAATATACATGACAAATATGCCCATGGATAATAACTCATATATTTGCAAGATATCAATTGGACGGGAAATGAGTATTTATATTAATAAATGATCAACATTAGTGAAAATATTACAAACTTTCGTGTTGGCGTGGTTCAAAACCGAGAAACTAAGTTCCTTCTAGTTGGGCCTTCACCACTTCAATCCTCCACCAAAGGCAAGCTCATAGAAGGGAGACAATGAGGTTCTCCATCAATAAGGGAAGATCTTGGGGGCTAAACACTGTGTTTAGACTTAAAATACAAAGGGATGCAGACTCAATATGAAGTAATAATTTCTCCAGAGTAACTTTTATCTCCAAGTTGAATTATTTCTCCTCCTTTCCATAGCTCATAATTGGCCCATTTATAGCCTTCAAATGGAACTGAAGGGTCGAGTTAGAACATTTCTAGTATATGGAAGTCCAAGGATTAGAGTGTCATGACTTAGAAACCCGACATTTAATTTTCATTTTATGGAACAAATCCCGATGTACATGGGTTGTAGTGGAGTAGCCTACATATACGCATGTTGTATAGTCTGCAAGGTGCATACATGTGGAAAAATATGTATTTTTAGCTCTGGATTTATCAAACAAGATGATAAGTCTGCATAGGGAAATGGAAAAAAGGCCCTCTGTGTAAGATTTCATAGGGTGAGGAAAATCTTGCTATAACATAAACAAGCTCCCTCTTGCACCCAACTATGAGATTCTCATATCATATCAGAAATAGGTCATCCACATGTAGGATCAATGGGAAACCATCCCCAAGCTCATCAAATAATCATCTGATCTGCATACATGAGACTCCTTCTCATGTATTTTATGGTTGCTCTATGTACACTTCTTCTGGCTACTGGAGAAAGTGTCTCATCATAATATTCTCCCTCTTGTTGGGAGAAACCTTGGGCCATAGATCAAGCTTTGTGCATATATATGTTTTCATCTGCAGCATGCTTTATTATGTAGATAAACTTGGAAGTCACCATTGACTTTACTTCTGGTTTCAGAACCAAGGAAACAATCCATATCCCAGTCCTTCTGATTGGATTCCTTATTTATCACTGAAACAAGGGAAACCTCCTAGGAGGTCTCATATGTCCTCGAAGACTCGGAATATTTGATCTAGTTTCATGTCTGTCAGTCCTGGAAGACGTCTCTTCTCCTATCTAAATCTGAGGAGGAATACTTTATTAATGAAATTATCTAAACAATTGACTCTCTCTGATATCAGGCTCACTCTGAGTTTTCATTATCCTATGAACTGTTATGGGGAGGCTGCTCCTCCCTACTGGATTCTAAGGGATGACTCCCTATGAAATCTAGTTCCTTTTGAGATGGTACGTGGTGGGGCCACCTGCTCACCACTAGTGGAGCCATCTTCTCCTTCTCATAATATGGCTCATAAATGCCATATATTTGTATCCCCCTTTGCGTCTTGCAAAGTATCATGAGACCATGTTAGCCTCTTTCTGGTTACTGTAATGATTTTGTGTAGGCCCTTATGGATTTAATGACTCTTCCTAGTGCACTGAAGAGTGATCAACTGAATCGATATCCATATGAGATACTCTATTTTTGAAAAGGTATTTTTCTTTCCAGAAGGTTCTAACTTCATCCTTCTCTCCTTCATTACATGGATGTGCACAACTCTATGTCTGGATAGTCTGCTCCATGTCTTAAATATAGACCATCTAATTTTTTTCTTCCTACAACTATCATTATATCTCCCTCTCATAGCTATTACCTATGACCTATCTGGAACAAGAAACGAGAACAATGATATCTCCATGGTAATATCCATGGAGTTTACTAGATAACATGCCTCRAACAAGATCAACCAAGAACATATCATAGAGRATATTAATTTATCTTGTAAACAAGTGCATTATTAATSRTAGTCGTACCAAYAATAATCAAGTGKTACTAGAAATAAMAATGGAAATAATAGAATTCTAAATATTTCTACTCTAGTTACAATGCATACTTAAACTACATCAATATAAGGAATATCAAATGTGATATTGAAACCTAGAGTTTATCTGTTGATGTTCTGACCTGGGTTGTATTCTATAGTTTATCGATCTTATTCTTGGCAAAAATATCCCTTCTCCAACAAACACCCTCAATATAGTGATACAATTTAGACTTATACAAGTACAAACCTTCGGCAACAACGGAAAACAATGGAAGGAAATGACAATTCCTAAAACTTCAAAGTGCTCCAACTTGCAATATGAAGATAGCTAGAGATGTGCTAGGGTAAGGTGCACTAGGAAAACTAAAATTTTGTCCAATACTTCAAAGAAACTTTTACTGCAGATGGCATGTAGGAACTTGAATGATTAGGATTTCAGGGGGTGCGCTAGGGTAGGGCACACTCCTCTGTGAAAGAATCATCCCCAACTTCCTTGGGACAATGCTCAACAATATTGTCGAAGTATTGAAGCTGTAAGGAGCTGCTATAGCGATCTTCCTTCCAGTGGTCAAACTGTTCTGAAGGTAACCAATTCTGATCCCATGTTGGATTTTTTCCTATGCTCGTTTCACCATAAACAATGTCACATCATTGTCACTAAACCATAGGAATTCATATAATCCACCCTTGAGAACACTAACCTTTACTTAGATAGATTTTGTTCACAAAGAAATTACAATAAGACAAAACCTAGCACAATTGATAGCTCAACCAAAAATACCACCACAACTACATCAACAACAACATACAAAGGTAGCACACATCCTCAAGGAGTAGCACATAGGAGAGAGATACCAAAAGAATGAACAAGAATAAACTGTTGAACTGCAGCTACTACGTCACCCCCTCCAAACTTGTGCCTTTCTTCTGTGTAGCTGGAAGAGTGTGAGTTAGTGAACAACTAAGCCAAGACTTCCTCTATTTATAGTCTTTTTGGCCACTAGACTGGGTCGACTTCTTCTTTGGACAAGTGTCTTTTCATTATTAATTTATTCTTCTTGTCTGAATTCTCTTCTAAGCTATTTCAATATCTGTTCAATGGATCTCTTACTTCCTAAATCCTTTCCACATATAAGAAAGATCACCTAGGGGGGAAATATCTATTGATGAATGCAACTATGTGAGACATTCTCCATCTTACAAACTTGTGAGGTGTGGATCATTGTAGCTATGTGAGTCTTTCTCTTAGCTTACAACCTGAGACAAATCCTCTAAGAAGGGTATGTGGTCCCTTCCTGAGACAAACGTAGGAACGTAGAGATGACCTCCTCCATTCAGAGAGTTGAGAAGAACTCCATATGATTATCTAGTGGAAAAGGCGATCTTTTGAGTTAGACGTGCATGTAGCTGAGCACAAGGTTAATGTGTGAAATCCCAAAGTGTTGGGTGAACGTCATGTGAAAAAAAATGAAGATGATGCATTAGCCTCCTCTAAGTTGCAGAGTTGATGAGAATACTCTAGATTATTCTTCTGTGTGAGGCAATGGGAAAGAATATATGTAGAGTGGACATGTCTATGGACGAGAACTGGTGAACGTGTGAAGATCTGGTTCTTCTATGTAATGCAATGAACCAGAGCTATGACATCCCTATGGATGTGCCCCTAATGGATGAGCACTAGTGGGTGTATCAAATCCTTTTCTATATATTGTTCAAGAGTCAGACCTACTGGTAACCCTAATTGTTACAGGTCAGCCCCACCTTAATGTGATTAATAATAAATGTAAAATATAATTAATCTGGATAATATTAATAATAATAATAATAATAATAATAATAATAATAATTATTATTATTATTATTATTATTATTATTATTATATTATGACTTAAGTGAGGTCGACCCTATTGAGACAATAGACACTTCTATTGATAGGACAAGTCTAATATAAGTAAAGGAATATTCCCCTTTATGGAAACACATCCTTCATGTGAGTTTCAAAATTTCAGCAAGTACACTTCTTTGGGAAAATGTGTGCACCTCTCTTGGGCGCTAGAGTTATAGGTTTTGAGGAACCCTCTTGTGTGCTAATGTATTTTTTGGTGGTGAAGGTATTTCTCTTGAAGAATATATAAAAGGATTTGGTTGGGTTTTCTTCTCTTGTTGAGAAGGGTTTCCCAAGATACATTTTGTGTTCTTGTGCATGGTGTTTCTTCTTGTGATCTTGGTTGCTGCAATTATTGTCTATGGTTAAGTTAAATGACAAAATGGAATGAAATCTTATTGAAAAATCAACATGGTATCAAAGCATGGGTCTTGAAGAAACCATTTCATAAGCTACAATCTTTTACCAGTCATCCCTCCTATTCTGTAGAACTGTATGACCCTTCTAGGGTTTCCATAAAATTTTGTACAACCTCCTTTTCAGTGGTGATTCAGCCCTTAATACTTGGATGCTGGGGATACTTTTGGCACATAAGAGTATGGCCTCTTCCAGTGCATCTCTAAAATCTCTCAAAATGAAATTCTGAGAAATTTTTATTTTTGGACCTAGGGTTTCTAGGGTGTCGAAAATTCCTGCAGAATATTAATTATGGGTTTCTGAAGAAACATTTTCTTGGATCAACAAGCATCTCTTTGGTACTAACAAATTGATATTGGTAGTTATAAGTCAAAAATAATCCAAGGTTTCTAATTCAACCTAATCATTAGGTTTTCAAAATCTAGTTGGCAAGTATTCGAAGAAACCTATAAAATGAAGAACAAAACATTAGTAGAATATAGGCTTGATGGAGAAAGCAACTTTAGCCCCTAGAAATCAAAGATTCTAGTCACTCTTGAATGATATGACCTCTTGGATGTAACAACTAGAAATATACCACACACATCTACAATAATAGAGAAGAAGATAACAAAAGTAGAATATGTCAAAGAAAGAAAAATCAACATCTACTCAATAAGAGATCACCTCTTGCCCCTTATTGCCAATATCAAGACAACCTATGATATGTATAAAAATTTAAAAGGAATGTTTGAAAGTGACAACACTCTCAGATATCTTACCTTAAAGAGCCAACTTCAAAGTACCAAGATGACGAAGGGTGACACAGTTTCACTCTTCTTTATAAAGTTATCAAAGATTAAATAACAACTAGAGACCATTGGGGAAATCATGTCTAATAGATAACTTGTCTTAACCACTCTCCAGAATATTCCAAAATCATGGGAGCCTTTCATTCAGAGTATCACTGGAAGAGAAGATCTACCAACCTTTGAGTGTCTATGGACATATTTCACTCAAGAAGAACTTAGACTTAGAAATAGAGGAGTGGAAGATTCCTCAAAAGAAAATCATGCTCTTGCACTTGATACAAAGAAGGGAGGAAAATTCAAAAGAAATTTTAGGAAAAAATTTAAAGGTGAAAATTCTTCTTCCAATCTAGGTTATCAAAGAAGATATGTTTTAGAAATTCAGTGCTTCAGATGTGACAAGTATGGAAACATTCCAAGGAATTGTCCAACTAGGATGAAGGGAAGATAATATGCTTCCACCGTGAACATTGATCCATATCCACCTCAAAAGAGTGAAGAGAAGAGAGAGGAGAAGTACTTCCTCTAAAAGGGACATGACTACAACTAGGTAAATCAATTGATCTCTAATTTTATAGTTGATTTCATTTTTTCAAATAAATGAAGGATATTATTCCTATAATGGGAGATCTCAATTATTTGGACCATTATCCCTGGTACGAGAGTCCAAACCATATTTAATTTGCTCATCATATAAGAACAAGCAGAAATGTTGTCCTTGTAAGAGAGAAAGCCTTTTAGAGATCCAGGAAATCTTAGATGGAGATTGACAGTAAGACAAATATCTTCTCCCCCTTCAACAATTCAGAGGGAGACAACCATTACTCCAGTTGATCCAGTTATTCCAATTAATATGTTGAGAGATATTGTAGTAGGGAACAAAATCCCTAACTAGGCTCACTCTTTAAGTGGAAGAGAAACATATAATCCTCTCAAGGCACATCCCGAGAAAAAAAAATAGATTTTCGAGCTATCCTTTAGTCATGAGCCACCTTATTGATGTTGAGACTCCTAAGAAGAAACATGAGAACATGTATGGAAAGATTCCATAATAGAAGAATACCAGTATATCTTAAAGAATGATGTATAAGATATTATTTAGGGACCAGAAAAGAAGTTTGTGGTAACTTCCAACTGGATCTATAAAATCAAACTTGCAGTTCATGGAAGTGTCGAGAAATACAAAAAGAGATCTTTAGCCATAGGTTTCTTACAAAAAGAGGGATTCTTCTATGATAAGACACTTGATCCAGTAAACCCAATACACTTCCATTCGTACTACCATCCATGAGTTGAAAACTATATCAGAAAGATAGATTCTTGATGAGCTTACATTTCAGCAAGAATGTTGTTAATCCAAATCTATATTATTACAGTGTTGGTAACGAGAGCCTGATTTTTATGACTACTTCTTGGGACAAGAAGTATGACAAAGGACTGATGAGATTTTCCCAAGTCAAGGAAAATATAAAGTGAAAATTATTAAAGAAGTTTAGTATGACAGAACGCAAAATCCATCATGATGGATTTAAAGAAAAAGATTGATAATGATTCAGACGAGACTGATCCCTAGTTGATTGGATCATTGATGTACCTAGTTAACACCATACCTGATTTATGCCATCTAGTGAGTGTTCTTAGTCATTTCATGAGTCAACCAAGACAGACTCACTAGACAACATCGAAACATGTATTGAGATATATATGAGGCACAATTGTATATGGCCTGAGATATGTGTCCAGTGTGAACTAGAGTTTTCAGGATATGTCAATTCAGATTGAGAAGAAAGTACAGTGAAATAGAAGAGAACATTCGCTTCTCATTCTACCATGGATTTTTCCGTGGTTTCCTATTGTAGAAGGAAACATAACTCTGTGACCTTGAGCAACACAGAGGCAAAGTATATAGCATCGAGTGTGCGAAGAAATATGGAAACATAGAGGCAGAGTATATAGCAAGAGAAATGAATTACGGAGGTCATCACAAGAACGACAACCACAAAATAATCAAAAGAATGACAACGATGGACGATCCTCTTCATCAAAGATAAATGACATATACTATTTTCTATGATGAACAAGTCATGTCAGGAACGATGAACAGTCGATAGTTGCGACAAACTATTCATATGATTGATGATCATGTTCTTCACAAGAAAAATGCCATATCCCAGTTTATGCGACCAAAAAGTTGTTGTAAGAGCGAAGAACATTTGATAGTTCCAATGAACTATTCATATGATCCACGATCATGTTCGTTGCAAGAAAAACACCATATCCCAGTTTCTGCGACCAACAAGTCATCGCAAGAGTGACGAACAATCGATATTTGCAATGAACTATTCATAATATTGAAGATCATGTTCATCGCAAGAAAAACACCATATCCCAGTTTCTATGAAGAACAAGTCGTCACAAGAGAGATGAACGGTTGATAGTTGCAAAAAACTATTCATATGATCCACCATTGTGTTCGTCGCTAGACAAATGCCATATCCCAGTTTCTGCAATGAACAAGTCATCACAAGATAAATGAAAAATTCATAGTTGCAATGAATTATTCATATGATCGGTGATTGTGTTTGTCACAATACAAACACCATATCCCAGTTTCTACGATGAACAAGTCGTCGCAACAACGACGAAATATATTTATTTAAAAATATATATATTAAAGATTAATGCGAGAATGAGGACAATTACAAAGTTTCTACTAAATGGAATATGTGAAATATTTTCCAGTAAACATTCTTGAAAGAGAAATATTTTCATAGGTGTGAAGATGGAAAGTAAAATAACTATCCCAAGTCTCTAGCAATTCTCAAAATTGTCAAATTATATCCAAGCCTTCCAAGTGTCGTAAATGATGATGATGAAGTCCACTAAATGAAACAAGTGAAGGTATGATAGAGTTATTTATAGTGAAATTTATATGGGAGTGAGATCCATGGGGGTGGAAAATATTTGTCTCATGTGCCTTCACAATTCCATGAATGGCACTTGATAGTAAACATCAATTTCATAACTAGGATACATATTCATAGATTAATGTGGATAATGATTTGAGAGATTCAATTTTCCAAGAGGTGACATGGATTTTGATAGAGCATGGTGGCTTCATCAAACTACCACTCCTGAGCTAAGCATGGATACTTAAAAAGAGAGTGCATCCCTCATGTTGGCAAAAAAATATGTTAGATTTCATGAAGTACCCTATGAAAAAAACTATGTTTTGATGAAAAAAACCTATGGAGTATCTCAATCTACACCACAATTTCTTTTGTCCTAGAGGGAGAGTTTTGTACATTATATTTAGGTTTCTTTTCCTTTTAGAAGTCTTGTTTTGGGGGCATGAACCTAACTTGTTTATTATTAAGGAGCATTGATGGAGGATTTTCACTATCCTAAACTTTATGAATCACAAAAGCCACTTTTAAGGACATAAGATGAAGAACAAAATTTTGATATGGGATAGCTTTTAGG